>MU916253.1:0-14571 GCA_036418165.1 Cooperia oncophora | reverse complement strand
TGTCCCATGAATTTTCTTTTCACAACTTTTGCACTAGTCAAGTGCTGCTAATGCTACCCACACCCAAAAGGTAGCTATTGAGAAGTCCACATAACCCGTATTCGGGGCAAGGTAGTTGGAAGGGAAAGGGGAGGGGCGGGAAATTCTCTATCCCTCCCCTGGAAGGACGACTAGAGTCTGTGCCGTGGGAAAGACATGGGGAAGGATGCGGAGGGGTTGGTTGAGTGATTTCCCTCCACCCCCCCCCCCCGCCAGGACTACGTTAGCACTATGTTCTGCAACACTATACCGGGATACCTTCTGAGTTTGCAATCTTCTTCATTAGTAGTGCAATGCACAAAATTCTTTCGGAATACACAGCCAGGTTTCCAAGCACCGAGGTGTCACGCAATGGATTTAGCACATGAGCCGTCATGTCGGCGGCGGATGGTGGGATTGCGGAGTACACAGTGCAAACGGCAGTCTAGCTTTGCACTTGCGCTTTTCCGAGAAGTTCAGCAGCTTGTATTTCAAAATCGTCCATGTCTTTAGTTTGCTTGCCAGGAGAGGATCTCAGCGATCGGATACCAAAGGATAACACGAGAATCGTTGGGTGAGTTTCTCGTCAATAGTTAAAAATTTGAATTCTTTTGGGGTGCTAATGCTAATCAGACTAATATATTTGTTGACTTTGTTGCAAAAGTCTCCTAACAAAATACGTGTTCGTGTTATTCCAGTTATGGCATCGCTCGTGATCCCGATAATGAAAAGTTGATTGCGCGACAACCGGGGATCTTCAGACGTGAAGGGGAGAAATGTTGGATAAGTGTGCATTCCAAAAGGTATCTTTGTCTCCGGTACTTTGAAATTTTTTGAGAGGAAAATATGAACATTCAACAGGTACGTTGCTGAGAAAGGAGATCGAATTATTGGAATTGTAACGGGCTCTGCTGGTGACTATTACAAGCTTGAAATCGGAACGCCCGAGAATGCAACGGTATGTTCATTCATCTGCGAGGGGCTTATTTATTTATACTTATATATTTAACGCTCATCGCAGTAGTGCATAAGAAAAGGCAAAACTAGCAGATATCCCGCTATTATGTGAAATATGAGTGGTGGTCCAGCTATAGATGATATTATACGCCTACTGATATCCCTCAAATAGGACTACATAGAGGGGAGGGAGGGATGGAAGGGAACATTTATTAGTCTCTTAATGAATCCGTGTACTGATGTGGAAGCTTTGAAGTTCTTATCTGTGTGCGCCTGTGTACAAACCTCCGAAGTTCTTTCTTGTACCCTCGTATGAATTTCTCCTTCTCCATAATCATGTGAACTGCCTCTTGCCTGAGTTGCTGTTTTCCACCTCTTTTGCCTTTTACATTTCAACAATCTTTTCATACCAGTCAAAGTTCACTGCTTCAGATATCATTCCTGGCGTTCGAAGGGGCAACAAAACGTAACCGTCCTGATCTGAAAATTGGTGATGTCGTATACGCGCAGGTAAGTTTTTTCTTTAACAGTTATTTGTTCAAAAAATGTCAAGACCTTACTGTGGGACACTGGCAAAATGGGAGAACGGGAGATCAAGGAGAACAGCGGTGCTACAGGGATGTATAAGTATCAATCTAGGAATTCGGCGAATTGGAGAAAGCGTAACGGCGCGAGGAGGGAGAGTGCACCTCAGGAAAGTAGACCAGGCATGATATTTTTTCATATTCTCCCATTCGCCCGATGCTTGGAATCCTTTGGCTTGCGCTTTCCGATTCCCCTGTTCTCATCAGCTGTCACTTCCACAAAGTATGAAAGCGGCTTAAAAGAGAAAACGTTTCTATACGTACCATGAAAGTGTATCCAGATTTTGGCTTATCAAATAGTCCAGAGATTGCTGAACATTTAGTGATCAAGATTAGTGCAGAGATGAGGGTCTTAAAAAACTCTCCTCCTGTTCAGGTGATGGATGAATTCGCTCACGCGGACGTGGAGCTCACATGTGTCGACGCAGTATCAAGAGCACGTGGATTAGGCGTTCTCTCAGGCGGTTTCTTATTCAAGGTAAGTGCCACAATCTTCGCTTTACCGATCACTTAACTTGTCATAAATCTTGTACTAAACTATTATGCTAACAATTACTTTAACCTAACATAGTCAAATGAAACAGATTTCAAACTCTAGAGCAGTACACGATTTACCTAGGTTCAGTAATGAAGTATGTACCCGGTGGGAGATTTGTTTCCTCGATTCTTCATTTTTTGCCAACTCTTTCTCCATTACTCCGGTAAAAGCGTTCATAGTTTGCGTCAGCTTTTTGTGCGGCTAGAAATGTGTGCGCATCGATCCTCCGTCTTGAGTATACGCTAGCTTTTTCAGCGTCTAGGAATGTATGCTACCGCTCTTTTTTGAACGCACTCTGCTCATTTTTTTCATTATTCTCATGATGGAGAAATTAGCTCTTAATAAACTTTTTGTCGTGATGCCTGTCTCAGTGTTCTCGTTCTGCAAGTGCAAAGGAAAAATAGAGATTCTCCGCGGAAAAAATTAAAAACTTCGTTTTATATCGGTACGATCACAGCGGATATCCTGCGAGCATTGTTCCTCTAGAGTAAACAGTTGAAGCCGCAAAAGCTAATCTTCTATGTAACAATTTGCCAAGAGTAGCCAGAGAAGCAACGATATTCCGCCAACTGGCGTTCGAAATAGTCTGACACCTCCCCCTGCTCTTCCACTCCTATTCCAGCGCATCTGCTCCTTCTTAGGGGATAATATGGGTTACTCCTTTTTCTGATCCCTCTGTTGATGTATAAATTTCCCCGTAATACTTTTTTATTGTCCTCATTCATTTTTTTCTCTTTCTATCCTTTACTCTTTTATTCTGTGGAAATAAAAGGGTAATGAAGCGAAGCGGAAGGACAGTGAGAACAAATTTATTCGCGGTGAAGCGAAACTGAAGGTCCTTGAAGGTATGCTATATTGAATACTGTGGGAGCAGCTAACGTCCCAATTGAGTGAACGTTAGGAAAAAACCGCGCAGTTCTGCAACAGGGGGGGGGCATTTTGCACATTCGCTGCTTCCCATTGTCGTGTGAGCCATAAACTATAGAGTGGTGGAATCTTGTGAAGCCATGAAGTGGTGCCAGTCAAAGCCTATAGAAACTACTTGTAAGCTCTTGTAAAAAAATCCGTGCTACTTCTTGTAAAGCTGAGACCCAGTGGAAAGCAGCGGAAGTACAAAACGCCCTCCAAAACGCCCTCCCCCCTCGTCGCCGAGCTGCCCCGAAAAAGTATTCCGATTCAAATTAGTGTCATGTGCTTCAGGTCTCTTGCAACCTGGCTCGGAGACTTCTGTCGAGTCGGTCACAGTTGCTGAAACTTTTGGGAAAAGATTACAAGTTTGAAATTACTGTTGGACTAAACGGTCGAGTCTGGCTGAAAGGAGCCGTGCATAAAGAGGTTCGTGATTTTTCCAGATTTTTTAGTGCCCCGTTGTGCATAATCCTCTTGGCTTTTGCTGACAAGGATGACAAGTGGTTTTTAGATTATTACGATATACAACATTATCAAATGGTCAGAATATGTTTTGGAGAGCGACATACCAGGATATGTTGAGGATGAAATTCGCAAATCAAAAGGATTTCCCACGCTTGCTGCATCTTCAGAAGGAAATAGCATGGATACAAGTTGAAATAGCTCTCTTTTCACTGTATGCGGGTCTTGTTTCGTGATCTACTATTTATGGATATTCTTTTGAAGCTACCGAAGTTGAGGACCTATTAGGCGAGGCGCCCATCCCGGTCATCTGGCGCTCTCCAAATCTTACCCTAAGGTCGCTTCTATTTCCCTAGCAGTTCGTGCTAGGTGTGTCGAGCGCGGTGCCTTTGAAATAGTGCACACCCTGACGCTGGGGAAACCTACTGAAGTATCTTCTCCCGCTTCATATTTGGCCCCTTCCCCATTCTACCTACCATTTTGATGACTTCCCCAACTTCCCACCTTTTTTTTCCAAAATTTCCCAGGTTTTTTCTCCCGAAACTCTGCCGTTGAGCGGGGAGGGGGGTATAGCACGTGAAACAGGGAAAACCGAGAGCAGTCAGCAAGTGGAAAAATGGTAGTCTCCTCAAACCAGAGGTACGCTCTTTCTTTCTAAGTGACGGGCAGTTACGACCCACACCCCTACCGTGGCATGCATCTCGCAGATAGCCTGTGGAACCTGAAAACATCCACCCACCAAAAAGCGTTCCCTTTATTTTATGGCCCCGGAACAAAGCGACTCCCTCCTTCCAGTGACCGAATACGATCCCTCCGCTGGGGATTTCCCATTGTACGACGTGCATGCTCTGACAGGTGCCAAGTCTAGCAGTGTCCTCTCTCCTTCAGAAGCGATTCAGACGCTCGAAAAATCGTGACCGGGGTCTACAGCGATTGGAATGCCAACCTCTCTTTTGTGCAAGCGTTCTAACGGTGCAAATCCGGGAGAAACTAGAACTGAAGAGCTGTTGGAGAGCATTAGCCTGTTTGGAGCGTGGATGGGTGTGGTGGGGTAGCCTTAGTCACTGCGCTGCGTACTCCCAACCCTCCCCCACTTCAGCAGCTCTGCCTCTTCTTTCATTAAAGAGAGTGTGTGTTCTATGGATATTTATATTTACGTTCTCTACTGTGCGTTATGTACGAATGGTGTTCGGAAAACCACCTGATTACCCGTTTTCGTTGTTATCGTTTTCATTGAGCTCCTCTGCCGAGCTAGTTCACTGACAAGTCCTTGAGATGTTTTCGATCATTGTTGATTGTTACTGTTAATGAAATTTCCTTCCATTTCTTCTTCACTTCTGCCATCAGCGTATTTTTCGCTAGTTCTCTCTCGCTCTCTGAATATTCACGTGCAAAAGTTCTAAAAATCTTATCAGGGGAGTGGGATGGTATCGAGCAGCCTGGTAGAGCAGCGTCAAGCTGAGGATAAGGCTGCATGGGATGCTTACTGGCAACTTCGTGACCTTGATAGTCGTGGGACGATTTTCCCACGAATGAGATATTATGTCCATAAGGCTTTCGATGCTCCTGCTACTTGGTTTAGAGGTATGGAGAGCTCATTTTCCATCTAGAACTTTTCACTGAGAATGTTTCCTCGGGATTTTCTAATTACTGATATCGCTGTTCAAAAGCTTATTTTCAGAATCGATTGTTGAGCCTATCAATAATAGGAACCGTTTGCCATATTACCAGCGTAAGTTGACTCGTGTGCCGGAAATAGACGAGTGTGGAGTTAACGATAAGGTAAGCTAGACAAGTTTTTTACTCGGGTGTCCTGACTAGTTGCAGGCCCGGTCTGAGGGCTACACTCCTGATCGCTCAGAGGGGAGTGATATAAAATGGGATTGGATGGTGGTTACGGAGTACAGCATAGCTGAGAGAATTCCACCAGGGGGTCATACTTCGTCGCCAAGGGGAGGGCTCGTGCTTGTCTGCGAGAAAATTTTCCCGACCCACCAGAAAGTTTTTTCGGTTTGTTGACTTACTCATTTTTTCCCCGTTTCACGCTCGTTATATAATGCCTAGTTGCCGACCGGAGAATTACTATTGCTCTTGCCCTTTGCTGAAGGAAGTTTTGCGACTCACTCGAAGATACCCCCTTGATGCGATTCTCGCTGCTTCGTCGTACCTCCCATCTTACTGAACTTTCCCTACTTTCTATCTTTCCAGTTTCTCCTCAAGATCTGCTGTTGAGGGAAAGGCTGTCTAGACACTTTGCACTTAGAGAAGAAGTCTGAGAAGTTCAAACCTCTAGTTGGCGACTCTCAACTCCCACGGTACACATGCCTGACTGCAATGCCAACTCTGGTGGGCAGAATTGTGGTTGATCACAGCTACTGTTCCCGCGTAGCTGGAAGTTAGTGTTTGATGAAAGTGATGGTGAGACTGCCCTTCCGACCCCTTCTTCCCCCCCCACCCCACCTCCGGCTCGACGCGACGTTTTTCTGAGTGAAACGGGAAACTCATTTGGAAAACTGGGGGAAAAGCGGTGGGAAGTTGGTATGAATTGGGTAAGCCGGTAAATATATAGCTTACGGGAGGGTCATACCAGAGAAAGAATTTTGAGGGGGGAGGGCATTTCACTCATCGCGATGCTGTGCCATGGATGGGTAGGGAACGGGCGCGAGGGAAAGAAGACAATATCGGGACATGGATGCGTTTTTAGACAGTCACCTCATGGGAGGTCGCAAGTTCTACTATTTTCTTTCTTTTTGCTGCTTCACTCCATGCTATTTCAGAGGAAATACCTTATTAATCGACGCTCTCAAAGATTCATCTTCATGATATTTGATCCTATGAGTTGTTTGTATTTGTGCTTTTAGTTATTTTTGCTTTCTGCTCTATAACTTTGATCGCACTCCATTCCACCGGTGGCTATAACCCATCTGCCATCTGGCTTATATCCCCCACTTCCATTCGAAGCTCAATGAAAATGGTCTCGTCCTCATTCCGTCTTTAATCCCATTTGAGTGCTTTTTCGTAGTAATTTGTGCTGCATTAGCTCTTTTTTAGGCATGCTTCTTCGAGGCCAATGAGCAGTTTCGACTCGATAAAATGGTCGACGGCTTCATTCTTCCAAGTATGCTTAATGGAATTTTGATTGGGGAGCAAAGTTACTTTACACTGATTTTGTTTATTTTAGACCCTTCGTCAGCGTGCTGATCGCTGTATGAATTACCACAATCCGGATTTTTCTCAGTGCGCCCAAGGTCCGCCGTCTTTGCCTGAGCACCTATCCGGAAACTATGTAACCACATAGCCTATTGTTTTTTTATAGGTCATTGAGGATTTAGAAGAAAATGAGTTGAACTTCTTCATCAAGTATGGTGAACTGGGCTCGGAAGCTGATGTTCGCGATGCGTACATGAAGCAAAAACATCGACTCATCTGGGAACGGCGCCATCCGGAGATCATGGAAGAACGACAGAAAGCCCTGAGAGAACACAAGGTTACTTTCTTGGATCACCTTGCTTTTCCTTCTTTTCTATTGTTCAAAACTAGCCAAAAATTACCACGAATGCTGAGCTTATGGGAAAAGTCAAACCCCGAGTGGGATTCGAACCAGCATCTCGCTTCCGCTCAGTCGGGCGATGCTGTTCCCAAAAAAGAGTATTTCGCTATCGAGCCAACTCTTGCAACTAAGCTAAGCTCAATGGGCATTGTGTGTAATTACTTCAAAGCACTCACCGTAACGTTCAACGTGATGAGCCGTTAGCTGATATCGGAACGCAACCGCCCGGTAAGCGGAAGATGCGGATTCGAATCCCGCCCGTGGTCTGACTTTTGCGCGATTAACTGCATGCATTCCTGTGAGTAACTTTCGGGATCGCGCTGCGGCGTTAAAGAGCAGTTATCAACATGAAGCAAAAATTGTGTTTCGCCAATTTGTAGCCAATACTGGGGGGGGGGGGGGTATGTCACGTCGGCAACACCTAATTTGCCGCTATGTTGGCAAGACAATCCTATTCTTTTTTTTTTTTTTTTTTTTTTTTTTTTTTTTCCTTTTTTCGGCCTCGCATGTGGTTGCGGCGTCGTTCCTGTGGAAGGACAAGATACTAGAGAAGAGCTCCAATAACGATTGACCGAGATGAATTTACAGCGAAAATCGCATAAAAGTCTGTGATGTCGTTAAGTCTATGATAAGTCGATTGCTTCCAATCAACAGAACTCGCCCATTCTTGAAAAAAGCGCCGCATCCAACACCTCAGGATGCGCGAGGGACGGCGCGGCAAGTCACGATTGTCCCTGCTCGTCTCCAACAAATTCGCGATTAACTAGTGATCATCTAAGAATGGTACTCGCTAAATAACGGTAAGAAAAAGCATCGTATGACGTCTTAACATAGGGATCCTAAAACAGTAGCACTGTCTCTTTGTACCTGCTTTCCCAGACTTGGCTGCAACCGATACCCTGGCGGCCTGTAGTCTACCGCCTCTATCATTTTTTTCGTGTCATCGAGTGCTTAAATGGCATCTAGCTCCAGAAATAAATGAGAAGCCAAGAAGGAGGTAACTCAGTAACAAAGAAGAGCTACCAGAACTACGTGTACAAAAGTAGGATTGCGGTGGACAATGCACCGGCGGAATATGGGTCAGTGCTGTTGCAAACTTTAATGAATTTTAGCAGCGCCAGAACGCAAAAAGCCATGCGAGGGAAGCAGAACCATTCGTAAGCGAAAGCGCAGCCAGCGAAGGTCAAAACCCTGGACGACTTATGATATTCCACGACGCTGCAGAGAGCAGGCGTAATGGTTGAAGGTGTAAGCTAGATGTTGTGCACCTGGCCAACGAGTGCGGACGCGTCAAGGTGTCACTTGATCACAGAACTTGTCTTTGTATAAGTAAATGAGCAGACTTCTGCCATATAAAACACCTGCCCTACAGATGTAATGACTCGATACCATGGGATCGTAAAGGAACGGCGATGTCACTGAAGGTTTCGCTTGGGATCTGGCGCCATAGGTGAGCGTATATGTGCAGCTGAATATAGCGAACAGTAAAACTTTGCTTTCCCATGATTTTTCCCAGCATTTGCTTCTTACTTCCTGAATTACATAATGGCTTCGAATTTTCTAGAGTAGGCGAACTATAGATGGTGCAAATTTTACCTTCCTCCTTACCTTCCTTTACATTCGCGATTAGAAATGCAGTGAATTTTCAGGAAAAATTGGCAAATGGCGAATTCGATTACTCATTTTGGAAAGAAGGGTATGTTCTGGCAGGACAAGAAGAAGTACGAACCGCCATATGAGTTCTATTTGTCGAAATCCACCCTTGAAGGAGATAAACCTCTGTCTAAGGACTGGCAGTATTACAAAAAGGTATGTAATTTTTATAACTTGAAACTGAGATGTGAGAGTTAGCTTTCCTGGGCTAATTTTATTTTATCAGTCGTTGTTTACTGTTTTTTTTTCTTATTGATGTGAAAGGAATTCAAGAAAATGTCACATAAGACAACTCCAGCGCAGTTCGGTAGCGGGAACTTTTCGGGTTCGGGGCACTTAGAGCGCATTCGACTTGTCGCGATCGCGCGTCACGGATTGCGCGGATGCGAAGTCATGACGCGCTCTATAGGCGACGGGTGGGGGGGAGGGGGAAATTAATGTTATTAGTATTTTTTAAGAGGGCTCACACAGATCTCACACTTTATTACTTGATGGCTCACTTGACCATGGGGAAAGCAGCAAATTGCGGAAGTGCCTTTCCCACCCTCCCCCCCCCCTCCAACCCGTCGCCTAAGTGCGTCAAGCCCGATCCATTCATTCTTAGCCCAGCTTCCTCTCGTTCAAATGACTTAATTTCGTGTTTAGGTCGAGAAGATCCAGAGTTTGACAAAGAACAGGGAAAGAAGTCTTCATTTAGCCTTTTCTAGACATTATTTTGATAATCTCGTGAACGTGATTGTTTCGTTCACAATGAGATGCAGTGTAATTTCATAGTTTGAATAGGTGGTCGAATAAATTCACAGATTATCGTTTTGTGAGTTATATTCTTTTGGAGTGCACACATTTCGATAACCTTCATCGAAGAATAGACCTAGCGATGGCATTTGAAAGCTGAAAAGGGCATGCCCTGTTAAAATGGTCAGCTGTCTGGCTCAAATACTGATGACAAGATGGTAAATAACACAAAAGTTAGGAAAAAGAGCAGAGAACGCCCGCTCGAGGTCACTAATATGGACCCCATGCTGGGCTTGTACGTGCATATGGCTAGAGAGGCAGTCCGACGGGTTCTCGTTAGGTTAGAGCGCAGTTCTTCTTACTCATCCCTTACATCTCACGCATGTCGTATAAAAAGCGAGAGTTTTAGATAGACAACGCCTACAGGGTAGGCCGTCAAGATGAGCTTCGGTATTGCTGTGGCCAGTGAGCAGAGATGCGGTTCCTTCTGGAGTAGGCGGCGCTCTCCTCACGTATTTTTGATCCGCAGAACATCTTCCGTGCATGCAGGCAGAACTACCATGACCAAAGAAGGCGCCTGAACGTTCAGTTGAGCACGGGGCGTGCCCTTAATTGCGTGAATTTTCTGTATTTGTCTCTTCATCTTCTTGGCGTTCCGTGATCACTGCCACCTTGAGCATTGCGACTTTTTAAGCGTAATAAAGTGCCCTCACCGTAATCTGAAAGGTCCATTCCCATGGCTCATCGAATGTTTTCCACCTTTCAAGACCCTGGCAGCCGCAGTCCTTCACCTGTCTGCATACAGTCTCTCCTTAACAGACGAAAAGTTCTAGCACTTACTAAGCTCCGATTTGTGTAAGGAATTTGGTTTGGGATACGCGTTCTCATAATATCATCAAATGAGTGGCTCATACAGAAGTGGCTCATACCCCTGAAGAAATAAGGGAGAACTTATCCTCGGCGACGTTTGATTGTCCTATTGTTTAAGCTGGAAAGTCTTAAGGTTTACCAGTAAAAACAGAATTATTAGCTAAGCGCAGCTCGGCTTGGGAGGCAGGCATCGTTGCAGAATTTTATGTGTGAAACTTCCAACAGAGGCATACATTGAGAGAACTGTAAAATTCTTAAGCAAAGTGGCCCAAAACGCATTTCGCAGTTCCGGAAGGGTTTGCAGGCTCATCAAAACTGCTAGTGCTGCAAAACATGCAGTGCGACATGCTAGTTTACACGGGACATAGCGAAACGTGCGACGAGAAAGTGGCGAAATGCCCCTCGACAGCGAACAGGCGCATCGGGAATCAGGTTATGACTGCATTAGAAAATTGAATTAATACTCACAGTAGAAGATATCGCGACCGGATCATTGATGTAATAAGTGATTTGCTCGAATAGTCTATAGAGGTTAATGATCACCGGTGATATCTCCACGTTGCCATTTAGCGCTATTTGATGGCAGAGAAAAGTTGTATACTTTTTTTTCAATGGCTAACATTTTGATCACACTGAGGGATTGGTAGTCGGAGATGCATGATGTTATGAGATCAGCGCACTAAATAGGCCTCCCCATACCAGAATTATGAGCAGTTTGAAAAATGAATCCCTCCGCTTCACTGGTGTGGGCGCCAAAAACGAATGTCGCATTCGTTATCAGAGCGTCGCTAGCTAGCTCCGACAGAAATGTTTCATCATGTATTCTTTGACGTACTGGGATTGCATTTGTGGAAAAGCGCTGATAACACTTTTTACTTTTTACCTCGGATGCGTACCTTTTACCGTAAAAGGTCCGCTAAACCTACCGTGTACATCATAAATTCACTTGCAGAATGTTCTCTACCAGTTGTAGACATGTTGCCTTACAAACAAGGGCAGTATGTTGGGAAGATAAGGTGTGTTTAACACATCTGTTCACGATGTTTTTTTTATCAGTGCCAACTTAGTTGGGGGAAGGGGGCCACTCACCTACGCCTTCGTGTCCCTGCCTGAAAGAAAGGCTTAGGCTTTGTGGAGATCATGTCTTGTCTGTGGGACTATCCCCGACTCTGGTCGTCTGCCCTCTAAGCCTAAGCTCTTCTGTCGAAGGAACATAAAGACGCGGCCGAGTGGTCCTTTCTAACTGCGTTTGCGCCAGCGAGCATTTTTGTAGTCGATATGTTCAGGGAGTATTTCTACTATATTAATCATGAAGGGAATGTTGTTCCTTGACGACTCACGCTCCAAAAACTTCACGTCTGCCTACAAGGGTTTGTAAACCTATTTGAAATAATATTCGAGTTGAATCGGAACGAAAGGATGGTCCTTTGACCTTTTGCAGTTTTTATATGACAGTGAAGAGCAATATTGTAGCATTCTACGGTAGCGGAACGAAAGAATTGCAGTTGAGTACTTCCTAATATCCATGCGTTTTAAGATGTGGATTTTCTGAATTTCTTCTACAAACAATTGCGATTGAACGAGACGGATCGATATAGAGTGGGTTTCCTTTTATGTCACGTGACATTCTTATTTTGGCGATGTTTGACTTATGGGGGGGGGGGGGGTGGGCATTGCTGGCTTCTTGAGCAAGATCCTGGTGACGTCGGGACTTGAACTCTTCTGTCAAGAGTAAATAAAGTTCCTACTGAAGCGTAGCTTTACAGGGGTTTGGGTGTTCGCAGACCCCAGGAAGCATCGTTAGTGGCTGACGGGAACTAGCAATTGCCCAGTCCAAGCCGAACTATGCTCATACCTTTTGAGACTACGTAGTTTCGTTTGGTTAATGGAACTTGTTTGTTGAAGATGCTTAGTA
Organism: Cooperia oncophora; assembly: GCA_036418165.1. Classification (NCBI taxonomy): domain Eukaryota; kingdom Metazoa; phylum Nematoda; class Chromadorea; order Rhabditida; family Trichostrongylidae; genus Cooperia; species Cooperia oncophora. The sequence goes on along the minus strand of MU916253.1, from coordinate 2,380 downwards.
GAGATTAGTTGCATCAGTTTTGATGTGAAATTATTCATCGGTCCGCGTTCATACTTTACGGCAAAGAGTTGCAAGATGCGCACCATAGGAAAGCGTATCCGTTCTGCGAACTGGGAGAAGAAGATGATCAGGGACGGCAAGAGTAGGGAGAAGGCGCCTTGAAGGAGTAGACGGCATTCGAATGACGCCTATCTCCTAAGTCTGCTGTCCCGCTGTTCTCCAGTGCCACAAAGTATGAACACGGTTGTATGCCCGCATTTGCGAGAGATGAGCGAAATCCTTTTCCAGGATTCCTTTCCGTATTTGAGTCGGTGTGGTAGGGAACATAACTTTCTCCGGTGTGATGACCGCCCCATAGTTTTTACTGAGATTCTGGAAAATGGAACAACAATGTTGCGTATCGGACAGTCTTCGCGAACGTACCCGTTTCAGGTGGGTTCTTGATGTAGAGTTGAAAAATGAAGCCACAAGATTTCTCGAAATTTGAATTCTGTCTCCTCTCTCGAGCGCTCGCAGTTTATCTCATCTATGTGACTAGTGAACAAAGAATTCCATTACAGAGGAAGATAATGGGCGTTCATGAATTTGTTTAATTAAACAGATTAATTATTTGGACAGATATTCAGGCCGACCACGTTGTCGATGCCGCGTAATGGTCGTGCTCTACACAAAGCTCGCCTTCGAAGAATACGGCCTCATCAAGTCAAAAACCGCCTGACAAATTGTTTCCCCTGTTTACCTTCGATGAACACGGTTATCCCTTGAAATTCCGTTGGAATGGAGAAGTAATTTGATTTTAACAATAGAAATAGCGCCAGAAAGTTGAGTACGGTAGTTTGCAATGCATATGTGAATAAGTCACTGATTTCCAATATTCGGGTTAGACCTAGGAAGTGCTGATAGTCGGAGTATTCTTGTGTACGTGCGGCTTATAAAAGCGAAGCATCCAGATTTACCTGACCGCTCTCTGTTAAATGCCTACGAATTTTCTTGATTGCTGAAGTCTTTATTTGATTTGCGTTATTTGCGGTTTTAGGTTCACAGTGGTTTTTCCAATTCATCGAGATAATAACTTGCAAATACTTGTTTATATTTGATCATGGTTTGACTCTCGCTGCTACGTAACTACAGCATGGTAGGCACTCAGATGATTTTCAGTCGTGTTCTCTGCGGATGCTGGGGCGTGTCAGGGGCTTGGTCTGAAGCGGCGTCAGCCCGTTCTCCATCAATTGTTCGAGCATGTAATTGACTGCAACTGTGTAAAAAGGGCGCGCCAAAGGGAAGCTCCACGCAGTCAAGAGGCTACCTCCATGAGCCGCATCCAATAGCGAACATGGTATGTCTGATGTTGACTGTACGTACAATGTATGCTTTCTCTTTTGTAGAATGAATACACCGGGGGCACCGCGAAAACCTCGACGATCACGGGAAAACGTTCCAGTCACGACCCAGGTAGTAATTGTTTGTTCTTATTTCTTCATGCTTTTTGTATCGTATGTGCTTGGATAGTACTGCGTGGTTATGGGCCAAATAATAGATTGGAACTGCCGTTTCGGGAATATTTAGTTTTGCTGTAAGTTTTGTCCGAGAGAAAAATACCGTGAAAGTTTGCCTTTTCCACGTATTCTGAGTACCTTTTCAACACAGTATCTTGGCAATGAGTTCTTCTCGCCCTATAAACGGGTGCTTCGTATACGTCTAGAAAGTATTGTAAAATGGTAGTATGATGGGGAAGTGGGTCATGCCGGAGGAGCAAATTTGGTGGGGAGAGTCGTATTTCAAAAAATTTCCCCAGCGGCAGGAAGTGCCCTGTTCTCTTATGAACGAACGCTACAAGTTTTTCAGGATGGTGAAGAAGAAAACATTGGAGAGCCGGTGAATGTCTTCTGTGTGGAACCTAGTGACCCAAATATCACGAAGCACGAAGAAGACTATTTCCGCGAAACATTTGCGGTGGGTTTGCCCGCAAATAACAAATTATGCTGCTCACAGACAGCATTTTTAGATTATTGTTAAGTAGCTGCTGAAATTCCCGACTTTCTAGATAATGAATGAGTATGGTGTCGGTGCTGTTTGGCTGTCTGAGGAGAAAGCTATGAAGGTGACGTCAAAAGATAGTAGTTTCTATTTCGTAGCGGCCGTTCCGGGGACGGGTATTTGAACATCTGAAGAAGCTCAAGGTCAAGTAAGTGAAGTCAACAGCATTCCTTTGTTGAAACATATTTTCTGGATGGATAAATGCTTTTGAAGCACTTGTATCGGATCCTCTGTTGGTGAGCTTTCGGCGATGACGCCGTCGTCAGACCTTCAAAATACAATACGTTAGTGACCTACAGTTACAACACTTATATTAACATTAGTATCAATACCTACCGGGCGG
>MU916252.1:3505-15885 GCA_036418165.1 Cooperia oncophora | reverse complement strand
CCCCTTGTGTTTCACACAACGATGCTGTACCCTGTTCGAACCTGTGCTTGATACTACGATTAATATTGCGCACAGCATTTTGAATAAAGCTGCGATTGCCCGCTGGTGGGGATATTGCCATCATGGGACGGTTTTGGTGATGTGTTTGTCCAGCCCACAACAGGATGATACCTGTACCAAAGTGAAACTTGAGGTAAAAAACGCATCCTTTTCAGAATAGTGCGCAACCGCGCCTTCCTGGTCTCCTGCACATGGAGTGTAGGTTAGTGATACGAGCCCGGTCAGCCGAATCCTCGCCACATCATCAGAATTGGCAAAATAGAGTCTTGTTGCCAGCTCTTATATAATATATTGCTTTATGATACTCTGGAACAGATGCAAAAAACCGGAAATCGGAAGACGACATTCCTTTTCTCCAAATTATAATTTCCGTGTCGCAGAACGCAATGCCTGCCTACGCCTTAATAACTGTCTATGCTTGCTGTTCTGAGAATGGAATGCGATTGAGCAGTCTGCCGACAACGGCTGTATGCGCATCCATGAAGGTGTTATAGAATTTTTGAATTCTGATTCTCGCACGCATATGCTTTCCTTTGTGTATGTTCGAGTTCCGATTTCCGAAGACATCCCACACGGGGCTATAAGAGGTGCTCATTTTGAAGACATCTTCGGACAATTCTTCTTTTTCCTAGTTGGCTCTCATGTGTCTGTGCACTTCTAGTAGCGAAGTGTTCATTTTTCGAAAAGTCAAGCTTGACGCTTTCGGCACCGTGTTTTAACCTTACATTGAGGGTACGTGACAAGAGAATCGTAATTCGCCGCGCTGATGGGCGTCGTGCGCGACGTCGCGCCTGCAAATGACGATGGTTCCTATCGTAGATGGCGGCAACAGGCAAAGTGGAGTCGACTCGTGGAGATCCGCGGCGTGAAACGCCGTGCTCCAATCGACAAGGGCAAACACTTCTAATAAAAACGCCGACGTGGCGGCGGAGCGGCAAATTGCGGTCTCGTCTCGTCGCAGGGCACGGCATTGCCGATTGTGATCATTTCTGCAATAGATACGAGCCGGCCCCCCCTAATTCCATCTTCAAGTACGACCCCCCCTCCCCACGTTACCTCTTCCCTAGATTTTTCCAACCTCCTACCACTTTGTCTATTTTTTCCCAAAAGTTTCTGGTTTTTTTTTACAAAATTTTGCTGTCGAGCGGGGGGGTCGCAGTACCTACGTACGTCCCAAGCACGTCCAGCACTCTGGCGCTGGTGTAGCATACTGACAATACGTACGAGGAAGGGGCGATGATAGGAGCTACGATCACCGCCCACAAAGGGCGCGGGCCATGGAATTTATAAACAAACAAAAGGACTCACGACGTGACGATTAATAAACAGATGAAAGTACATTCCCGGACTTTTCTGATCGTAGGAGCACATTTGCTTGCAATTGGGAAGCCCTATCTAGAAGTTACACCTTTCAAACACCTGCGTGAAAGCCCATGCATGGCGCGCATTGCATATGTGATGCCAATTGGCGCCCAATGGCCTATTACCTGATATGCTTGACGAAAACATGTGTTTCAGAAGCATACCAAAGTCTTCGAGCCAACTGGAGGTTTCCTGGCCTCGGAGGGGTTGATTTTTCGGTGTCGTGGGGGTGATTACAAAATGATCACAACGGGGAATTTTTTCGAATAGTAGGTCTAGGAAGGAAATTAAAACCTTGCTGGAAAGTAGAAATCTTCAAGCTTCCGGCACAGTTCTTTTTTTTACGAAAGGTCGTGTATGAAGCTTGCCATGGACGTCCAAAGCGTAGCGACTCGCGGTTCGCAAAAATGATCACAGACGGATCACAAAGATGATCACAACGGGGAAAATCTCTGGAACCGGAACGTTTTTGAAATCGCTCAATTCAGGTGATAAGAGCCAACCTAGCTCTACCATTCCCACTTACCCTCGTCCGATAGGCTTATCACTTTCCAACGAAGTTATGGGGGTGCGTTTTCAAAAGTGTTTTTTGTTCGAAATGAGGGGTACTTTTCACGTGTTTGGCTTGAAATTGGCTCCAAACCGTAAAATAGCGCGCACCAATGCGCTTGTATGAGCGCGCTGACCGCGAACAGCCAAAATTCAAAAGTAATCCATAGTTCCGGTTCCCAGCTGAGCGGTGAGTTTTTTCTTATCCATTTATTGTGAAATTACCGATGATGTTGTTTTGTTGAGTTTAATTTTGTTTTGTTGAGTTTGGTTTTGTTGTGAGGAAATTGCTCAGGATTCAATTTCTACGGTTTCATAGGTAGCTTTTGCAATGAGATTTGCCAGTGGTGGCTAGATTTTGCGGATTAGTGGATTGGGATTTATCTAGACCAGATGAGGAGGGTTGGTGGGCGAAGTGTCTTGAAGTTTTTTGTGAGGAAGGAGGAAAAGTTTCAGCAATATTTTTTTTAGTTTTTGGCCTAGGAATAGTTCGATAGTGCCTAGTTCTATTTATTGTCATCTACATCGTCCCTTTTGAGCTTCTTTTTACTTGTACCGTGTATCACCGCTCTCTCCACTTCAACATGGGCCATGCGTTTACGACCCCCCCCCCTCCATCGCGGGCAAAGAATACGAACCCCCCCTGTTGTGTGGTCACAGAAGATGGCGTGCCCTGGTCTCGTCCGCCCCTTATTTCTCATCTACTCAGAAAACGTAATTTGTTAATAATCAGCTCGAGGAAAAGACGTTCTGCTTCTTCGCGAAGTTGAACATAATTGCCTTAGGCAGAGAGTCGCTCAAGAATGTTCTAAAACCGCGCTAGATGTTTCCATGCTTGCCGTTGTTGCGCTGTGCGACATGAACTTTGATAGTGGCGCTCGATGAGCGATGGTGTCCATCCCTGCGCTTCAGTGGCCAGAGTGCATCTCGCCGTCGCCGCGTAGGTTTGGTATTTTGGGGTGTATATAGTAAAGGCCCGAGTGCGCATCCATCACAATCTAGCAGGAGATATTACCTAGTTACGATGAAGTTGACACCGCATTGTTAGTGTCTGCGCCAAGCTGATTGATTGGGCTTTGATGCCGCATTGTTGAAAACTTTCACTGAGTGCGACTGCCTCCAAAATTTCCTCCTTCAATACGACCACGTTCCACAGCCGACAGAATCGTATGAATTAGTAACTTTTGCGAAAAATTTTGCCACGGTCTTAGGGGGGGGGGAGGGTGGAGGCAGAAACCACAACCGAAATAGTGGTTCTTCAGCACCTCAATAACGACCAACTCTATTTAAGCGACAGCATGGCGACTGCAGACACCACAACCGAAATAGTGGTTCTTCAGCACCTCAATGACGACCAACTCCCTTCAAGCGACACATGCCACCCCTTGGAGGATGACGTCTAGGCTAGCCTTCGGAGATTTTCATTAAGGGATCTCCAACGTACGACGTGCCCTTAAAATATGAAGGCCCCGCCGAAAACGCCTACTTCGCCATGCTCGCTGCGGCTGAGATTTACAAAGTTCGCATCTCTTACACATGCCGCATTGTTGAAAACTTTTACTGAATGCAACTGGTTTGCGCCTTTCGTATAAGTCCTCCCAAAAATCCCGTGCTCGCAGTTACGCCCCTTTCTACTCTCAGATATGGTCTGCACAGATTTCAACGGAAAGGAAATAACCACCGGCATTCAGACCGCATTTCTTCGGTTCAGGGAGAGCAGTCCAATTATAATTTCACTCCAATCAATGAATTAGACTATCCAAAAGGCAATATTAACACGTTTCCAGTCCTTCCTCAATGCATCTTTTCTGCTCCAATCCAATTACGAATCGATTCCGATGACTAAAGGATAATTAAAAAGTTCAAGAAGTTAGACAGGGAGATCTTTTCGCTGGATCGAATTCTCTCGTCCCGTTTAAGTGTTGTACGAGAATTTCTATGTGATGTGGGGAATATGTGAACTTCAAATTTTGTCTTTTTAAATGCCAGTAATTCGATGATTTTTTTTTGTCGCTTCTGTCGCTAACGTGCCACGTCCATTTGTATTTGTTTTATGACGTTGAATTCCATTTAAAAGCCTTATTAGCAGTAATTTCAAGCCGTTGAGTGATTTGTATGAAATAGGGAATAATATTGGATAAAAAGTGTTTGACAGCCAAATGGAGTATCAGAATATGCAAAAAAGATAAAAACAGCTGCTGCTGTACCTAACACTATCCGCGCGCGTTGTCGCACTCTTGCCTGCAGCTTGAGAAACAAATGCGCCTTATACAGTTCATATCACCGCGACTGTCGGGTCGCAATCAGCGTTCCCACCTGCGGCCTTCCCACCAGTGGCTGATTCCTTCCTACATCGATCATTGCTCGATCACCATTGGTAGAGCAAGGCAGCCGGACGCGAGCTCATGCCGCGCGTGAGTCACGCCGCCCACAAAATGCAGTGTTACAAACTATGCCGTGTGTGGGAGGCCGGTCAGGTCATGTAGCCATCTGGGCTTTCTCACAAGGCGTTCCCGTAAGAGTGGTGCCAAGGCATAGGTACGTGGGCAAGATAATCGTACTTCGCCGCGCTAGTGAACGCCGCATGCGACGTCGCTTCTGCGAATGACGAGGTTTCTAGGTTGTAGACAACGGCAACGGACAGTATCGCGCGCAGAACTTTGGAGAGGCTCCCAGGGCCTACTAAGTTTTGCGCCCAACAGACAGGGTCACAATCTCGTTGGTTGAACGATTCCGTCAACAGGGGCAGAGGGGCGTCACGTGATTCTGCGACTGGGGAAATTTGGTTGACAGTCGATTTTTCCACTTCAGGGAAGTTCGTAAACTAAGGAAGGGGGTCGCACTTGCTCTGCTGGGAGGAGGGGTGGGTCGTATGTCTCTCCTGAACTTTTGAGAGATTGCTGAGTTATCGTGGTTTTTCCTGTTGTATTTACTCTCCCTCCCTTTCCCCGGCGGCGCTAGGGAAAATCCTAGGGAAGTTCTAGAAAAGCTGGTAGGAGCTTGGGGAAATCCAAGAAGGGGTAGGTGAGATTATGAAGGGGGTCGTACGGACTCGACAAAAATCCCCAACTAATTATGTGCCCTGTCCCAGAATCGTTTAGCCAAATCTGGAATTCAGGTTTTAAACCAGCATGCAAAACCTCATATATGTATACATCTCGTCTTGGAAGGACGCATAGCGAGTTGATACTTCTCGCGCCCTGTCTTGCGGCGGCCTTGCGATTGTCTGGACCGTTTCTCCCCCACGGTCCTACCTCCAGTATTAATAGCGGACCTGTAAAGGATTTGTCAGTTAATCTAGGACTTTCTCATTTCTGCGTTCGCGTAGAACCTTTCTAAAGTTTTGTTTTGTTAAACAAAATCAACACTTACTAGTTATGCATTCAAGAACTTATACGGCCCAACAGCGTCCTTGAATGCTGTAATTTGAAATTCGCAGCGAAGGCACGAACTATATAAAATATCACAGCCTTACGCGGTATGTTTCACCTTTGGGACAGCTGAACATGTCTAGTAGCTCTGTCCGCGGAGTGAAAGCCAGGGCACAGTGCGTTGTTGGGGTTTCCGCAACAGGAGTGCTTCGTATATGCTCGCTTCTGGAGGGCGAGGATCGTAATTTCCCTTCTGACGCGTTTCTGGAGAGAGGTTGCTGACCTTTCATGCCGTTATTTCTTGTTCTGTATGTTACTACTAACCCCCCCCTCTCGCACTGGTGTAAGAACGTAAAAGTTAGGAAGCTTCTTGCCGGATCCTAGGAAATTCTGAGAAAAAAAAGGTTTAGGGAGAAATCTAAGGAATGGGTAGAGAAGGGAGGGGTTCGATCCGCTTCACATGTGCTATTTACCATCCCCCCCCCCCCTCGTCCCTTCGATCGGCAGCCGCTCGATGAATAGGGAACTAAGCACCCCCCCTTCCCCAACACCATACCTACTAATTCCCACAATTTCACTTCAGTTTTTTCACCCAAAAGTTTCCGTCGAACGGTGGGGGTGGGAGTGGTATATGTACATATGAGAAAGGTATAGTATATGAGAAAGGCAAAACCACGCGAAAAGTCAACAACCAGGAAAATTTTTTCCACAACCCAGCAAACGAAAAAAACGCTCTTCTCGCATATACGACCCCCCTCCCTCTCCCCACGACCCAATAAGCTCCCCCACCTCAACTGAAAAGTACGACCTTCCTATGGTTTCACACAACGATGCTGGTGTACCCTGTTTGTGGGTTGATAATTAACTGATCTTGCACAACCTTCCCTGATAGCTCAGAAAAAGGTGACTTTTGTTTTTTGGGGGGAAAGGAAATGTTCGTGCCCTTTCTCTAGGTGACTAATGACCGAGAAAATAAGCGGAATTTCCTTTCAATCAAAGCATTTGTTTTTCATAATGGATTTCCACACTGATGGTATGTAGTTCGATTTGTACCGTTTCCTTCTCTGCCTGTCTGAGCTCTATGTTCCCTAGCGATTCTGTTTCCCAGTGGAACATAGTTCCCATGGGATTCTATCCCACTATAATTTTTCCATTACGGCAAACTTGATGGTGGCTAGGCAACCGTTCAAAGATCATCATCATTACGTGATAATGCATTTAGTCGCCTTGTGCTCGTTGATACCTGATCGCACTACCTTCACTATGACATCGTTGCAGAAAAGAAGAACAAAATAGAGCTCGTTATGCCGTTTGTATACTCATTAGTGAACCACATCTCGTCAATGTCTTACTCGAAGCGAACACACGCTTACTAGTCTCGATCTCTTGCTCTCACCTTCTACTTGTTTTTTTTCCTTGTGCCAGGTACAGTAATCGCCCAAGTTGTACGAAAAATGACTTCCACGTTCCTCCGTTATTTTGCTGCGTGACGGTTTCTACTATTTTTGTCTATGGAACACCATAAACCACTCAAAACAGTTGGTCAGGGAGTATCTGACATCATATTCAGCACGTTTCGGACCGCGTGACACACATGGTGTGTCATGATTTTGTCTCTATGCGGTGCTTTATTTTATTAATTTGGCTTTTCTTTCATATTCTGAAGTTGTCAAAACATGTTCCAATCACGGAAGATACTTACCTCATAAGCGATTGACAAATGGGGGAAATTACTGATGAATTTCTGATGAAAAATAATGAAATAATCTGGAGATGCGCGCAGTGCGGCGGTCGGCAATGTGTTGAAGACAGACTCCGCACTCATACCTGGGATAAACCAGTTCTTAGAATTCCTTCCTTAGACGAGTTGACCGCCCCGCGATCCTGATACTGTCCCACGCCACAATGAGTGACAAGAGCGCTGCGGCCTTTATAAGGAGATGTTACATATGGTAACTTCAAGTTGCCTCGCCTATCGGGACGAGATATGTTAGCGGTCGTGGCTGTAGGAACAACCGCCATTGATTCTGAGCAGGACCAGGCTGTGGTCTCCGTCGTCCCCTAGCAAGCCCTACTATGTGGAGTTCAGGCTATTCTGCTCCCTTTGTATACTTTTTCAAAGGGACAAATACAGTGAAAGCAATCCATTTAACAAGATAGGATGCATTTGGCACTGCTTTCTTTCACCGATGATGCAGTTTTGTAGGTGTCTTACTTTACTATTCACGGTAATCCCTGTTTCCTGTGAGAAATTTCCAGGCTTGCTTGATTCTTTATTTCAAAGCTTTGATGGTATTTTTTCGGCTTTTTTCTTCTATGCGGCATGTACTACTATTCAGAAGACGGGAACAAACGATTGTGAGTCAGAGGGTGAACACAGGGAGAGAGAAAAACTCATAAATGGCGCGCACATGGCGCGTGCTGAGTGATGTCGTTGCGATGCGGACTGGACCCCATTCATCAACATCCGGCAGCGTCAGCGACTGGGAAAGTATAGTATACAGGGGGGGGGCAATAAAAAAAGTCACTTCGACCGAGTCACATATCAGCAAAGTTTTCGCAGCCCAGACAGAGGACGTGGATACGAGTACCAGGGCGGAAGATACCCAAGATGTTCCTCGATAAGCAGGAGCTGGCTCTTGCCCATCAACTTCATGTACACCAAAATATGAAGTCATCTCCAGTAGCAGTCTGACTGGAGAAGACCTTTGGAAATTCACGTCACCTCCAAACAGCTGCGGTTCTGGTATGGAGTCACCCATGGATAGCTACCTGGAGACCAGTACTCTCGATCTGGAAGACCTCCAACATCGAGCAGCTCCCAACGTCGCTACGGTCTAGGACATCATCTTCACCACAGTCGCCAAGGCGCGGGTTGATGGTATGGGCCGGACGTACCTGGTATGGAAAGACCTATATTTTCTTCGTGGACTCCGGACTGAAGGTGAGCGCTGGCGGTTACATCGAGCAACTCGAGAAGAATATCCTCCCACATGTCGTCGCCCGTACCTTCTTGGAAACTTGTACTGCTACAGCATTGGGTGCCACCACATGGAATCGGAGGGCGTTGGAAAACTCTCGCCTACTTGGAATGGAAGGGCGTTGAGTACCTAAAGGAGATGGAATATCCAAGTAGGTCACCTGACCTAAACTCCCTCAATTACCCGGTTCGGGCGGAGTTCAATAGGGTGGTCTACGGTGGCGGGAGAAATCGACTATCTCGCTGATCTCAGGCACCACATCGCGGTCGCGTGCCAGAATCTCTCGATGGCGCTCGTCCAGAAGGCTGTGGCGGAGTGTCATGATAGTATTAGGTTGTCCCAAAAGTTCGTGGACATTTTCGAACATTTTTTTCGAATTAAGTTTATTCCAGTGGGAAGCAATTTTGATCAACTATATATTAGGTTGTTCGAAAAGTCCTGCGACACTTTGATTAAATTGTTCTAGAAAAAGACCAAAAATCATTTTGGATGTTTTTATCCCTGATTAGTGGAGAGTGTCCTCTGGGGTTTCTGCACATGGTATATCATGACTTTGAGGAAGTTTTCAAAGCTTAAAAGTCCCCCAGAGATCGAGGTACTTCTCGACCTGTCCCATATTATGAGTTCCTCTAGGGCCACTCCGCCGAGGAAGCTGACACCTACGTTGTCTTGAGGAAGGATATCGCTTGCCATGGCAGAGGGTAGCTTTTGCATCAGCGCCTCTAGGCTGGACTTATTTAACTCGTAGTTAGGCAATGTATAGGTCGCCCATCAGCACAGAATGACGGCCCTTTACTCAAGCTTCTTGAGGCGCAGCCGAACGTAACCACCGGTAAGTTGGCGACCTCTCTAGGCTCCATCTGACTGACAACTGCCATGCTTCTCCGCAATCTCGGTTATCGGAAAAAATTTTTGTGAAGGATGCCTCATGAGTTGGACCCGTCTGACAAGTCATACCGAATGACCGTGACTGAGTTTTCTTTTCCTTGTACACAGCGTAGGAACTTTTGTGAGATCTTGTGGTTGGTAGCGAGTGGTGGAGTCCTTGCGTACATCATGCACATGTCCCTTGCAGGATCTCTCAAACAGAAAAGTAGATTGCTTAGCCAAAAGAAGATGTGCATGGGATAAAGATTTCAGTGTGTTATTGGTGGGACTTCAAAGCGGTATCACTGGATACCAGCACCGTTGTAAGGACCACAGTCCACCTTAATCGACTTCAAAATATGGATGACGTCACGCTTGAATTCATTCAGAAATACTCAATTTTTCTCTACTACTCGGTAATGCGAGGACCGCATGTGGGGATCAGGCTACGCCAAAAGATCATGGATTTCGATCAGAGAATGCGACCGTACCCAGGTTATTTAACAAAGTTAGCAGCCTCTAATTATCACCTCCTTTGGTCCCTATCGCATCCTTTAGAAAGCAAAAATTCCGAAAATCGACCTCAACTCGAGAGTGAGGTCCACCTCTTCTTTTTATCATAGTTGCCGTAGTTCTATGAGAATGGAAATGAGAAGCTGTGCAAAAGAAAGGCACTAGTCCTAGTCATCAACTGCGGTTACCTTGTGAAGCCTCTTGTTTCTTTTGCCCAGAAAGGAGCTGGCTCCTGTTGACTATCAAAAATCGTATTTTTTACCAAGAAGATGGCCACTGTGGGATTAGTTTAGATGGCGATCGGAAAGAGCTAAGTCAGGGCTACACGAAGACTGTGGTGGAATTCCCCAGCTAAGCTTCGGGATCTCGAGCAGTGTCGTTTTCCAAATGTGTGACCCTGAGCTGTGGTGGAGTAGGCAAACATTGCTCGGTTTTGGGACCAAATGTTAGCGATTTTCAACCCCCCTTTGCAGTTGATTACAATAGGTTCGTAGGTTACCACAGCGCTGAGAAGAAGAAATTCCATTATGGGAAGGGAGAAAGAAACCCCACCACATACACAGTCTCACCGCCCTACTGGATTGATAGGATTGCGCGATCGGTTCTGCCCTTTCTGGGGGATCTAGCCGCTGGCGCTCCCAGGAGTGATTCACCTAGAGGCACCACTCCATATCCAGTTACAGTGCTGTTCAACCAGTCCGTACAGCGGAAGCTGGAGAAAAGTTGTAGACAGTACCCACATGTGCTTCCCTTGGAGTGCTGGTCAATTCATGAGAAAAAATTTTGACCAAACTTCAGAATTTTTCTAAGGGGCGAGTACTCTTTCAATCGTGCTTTGGGACCAGTCAAGTGTAAGGACTAGATAGCAAGTTGATTTGTACGTATTGGTTTTAATCAAGGAACACAGTAGGTCCAAATCCAAGGCAGGTGGCCTCCTTGGACGAAGTTTTTCACCCGGATAGAAGTCACTAAAGCAGAAGCTATGAGCCAATTCGAAAGCCGTACTGTGGAAGCTAACATCAAGATCTAAATAAGGGAAATGCCGCTTATGGCTCCAACCACGTTGTGGCTTGGTAGAGATTCATATAGCGAAGTGTGTCGAAAATGATGAATTTCAATTACCGTTTTTCATATGAGAACAGCGACTGCGAGGGACGGTGAAGAAGCTGTGGAATGCTTACCTCACACACTTCCCATAGACCACATAACTGGATCTCGAAATGGCTGCGGAAAGATATAATACGAGAAAAATACGCAGATTCAAAAAAATGTCACAGCGCTTTGTTACAACCTAATATTTAATATGCGTTTTTCCAAGGTGCTTTGTTAGAAGTGTCCGATCAGAATTGATAAGTGTAACTTATAGCGCCTAGCGCCTCGAAAGTGTCAAGGCAGAAGAGTGACTTTTCTTTTATGCCCTCTCCTATTGATCTAGCGTCTACCAGCGTGTGCCAGTGTGCACAAGCGTCTACAAGCGTCTGGGAGCCGAGAATATGGCTCGATAGGAGGGTGGCAGACCGCTGTTAGAGTATGGCGCGAAAGCGAGGTACCAGCTGTCTGCTGCACTCCTATCGCGCCATACTCTCCTCTCCCGGACGTTGGTGCACGCTGGTAAATGCTGGAAGACCTAGATCGATACCTATACATCCCAGGCCCTCGAGACGCAGGTGGACGCTTGGTCGATATCTATTCTTTCCTAGCCGCTGACGCTGCCAGACGCTCGAAACGCAACTGGACGCTGCCGCAGAGTATGAAAGCAGTCTAGGATTGCAGTGGAACAGCGGCTGGGCTTCTTCTCCTCTTCGAACCCTTATCGCTTCATTTACATTGAACAAGTGACGCCTGTGGTTCCCGGTGAGCTTTTCCGCGTGGAGCCGTTGCACATAGGTGACGGTCACAGGATCCCAAATAACTCCAGTACGTAAGTTTATTAGTATATTATTTAGTTTATTATTATCAATTTCGATGAAAAGGTAATAAAGCTAGATTGGCGCTTTTGGTAAAAAATGCACCAGTACCAAAAATTAATGCTGTATTGGAGATTAGAAAACCAAGCAATCACCACAGTCAGAATTTCGACAATTTTTTTAAATATGGCGGTAAAAATGATTGAATAGTGCTGTGATGTTTTGCAATCTGCTGGGACGTCCTACGTAGATTCCCCACTACTCCGTTCTGTCACGTCTCATTTGATGGATTTTTTCGTAAGCATCACTTTTATCTCGCTTGGAATGGAAAAAGCCCTGAACTGCACCTATCAATCGCTTCATAATGATCTCATATCGGATGGGAATCGGGATTCGTAGACGCGTTTTGACGCTTTGTAGACCTCTTAGTGAGGTTCATTCACCAAGGTGCTTTCTGTAGTATTGGCACTGACAGTGAAGCCTTGGAACGATTAACTAGTTGGAGGTCGACGAACAATCGAGTATGATTACTTGAAGGCAAGTGGTAGTGGTAACTCTCCGAGACGTGTAGGATTAATACGCCTAGCAGGACAGAATTCGGCGCCTCTGAGCAAGCGCTGTGCAGCGCCTTTTCCAAGGAAGGTACCCTTATAGCGCCCTATCAAGCTGCAACATACCGACCCGAACGCCCACCGCGCCCGCCCGCCCACAAATGTCCGACCGATGCTGGTGCTCGTATCGCTTCATTTGCGAAGTACAATATGAAACGG
>MU916248.1:4872-16181 GCA_036418165.1 Cooperia oncophora | reverse complement strand
GAGAGGACGACTTGCGATAGCTACAAATCTGCATAGTGTGCTGGCAGTTGCCAACTTAGGAGTAATAGAAGGGTCCCAGATTGCGTGATTAGGCAACGACTCTCCCATTCTCCCATAGTCCCTTGAAACATTAGCGGCTCGATATTCGTCGATGGTCGTGTTGCCTTCTATAGCACCGAGACGCCGTCACGCTGTCATTACGTCATTGTGGGGTCTAAAGACAGCCTCACGTACGCCCCTTCAGACGCTGTGATATGAACAACATATCGGTCTTTGGACCGTGGTTTCCTGTGCTCAAAGGAAAGATGGGCAACTCACTGCATGACAATTTTCAGGTGAAAATAATTACATACCTAATGTCCTAAAATACTCAAGAATACGCCTTTCTTCTGGATGTTTTGTCTCAACATAACCCTGTAAAACATTGGCTTTTCTATCGTTACTATAATCAGCTTGGTGAGTTCGCATGGTGCAGTGGCATTGGCTGCGTTTTTTTGAATGAACTAATAGTACTTTGTTCGAATGATTTTGATAGTAACTTAATAGGGAGGGGGTTTTTGCACCTTTGCCTTTTTTCATCCACGTGTCGAGCCATCGAGAGAGCCTCACGAGAGTTGACAGGTTTATCATGGATGGCTGGACGAGCTTGCTCCAGCTACACAAGAGTTCACAGGTTTCACCAGAGTGAGACTTAACCGGAACTAGTGAAGCTGCGAAAGGTGCAAAATGTCCCTTGCCTCCCTCCCCCCCCCAACCTGAACAATAAGCGAAAAAACACTCACCATAATGATTGTTGCTTCTAGGCGTAGGCATATTATCCAAAGTTCAACAGAATAGAGCAAAGAACGATGACAATCCTAGCCGTCACATCAATTTTTCACGTATTCCAGGAATCCTTGTAACATACAACGGCAAATGATTTCTGACAAGAGTGAGTTGAGTGAAAAACTTTTTATGCGTTGTATCTCAGAGAAGGGCAACACTCCGCAAGTTCAGGCAGGTCATCACACGCTGTCTGAGACGGTATCCTGTCGAGAGGAAGGATAAGGCTTGTTGGACTGGCATGTTTAGGGAGGGTCTTGTGGCTAAGACAATTTGTAATGTGGGGCGGCGGGCGGGGCGTCAGCCCGCGAAGCGTCGGCACGCGACGAATGAGTTGTTTTGCTGGTAGTTTTGATTGTGGAAGGATCAAAGGAGGGGAGACTCGCTACTCGTGGAGTCTTCTCTTGGCTAAAACTCTACGATTTTACGACTGAAGGTTAGAATTTACTGTCCGTAAACATCTACATTTGCTACGCGTCGCCGCACGAAAACGGACCGAGGCAGACCCGCAGCCCTATTATATTTGTCTTGTCAGTCTACATAATAGATTGCCCAAAGCATGATAGAAACAGTTACGTAAACTGCGATTTTAACTTCGAGATCGCGTCTTAGCGCGAGTCGGCCTTTTATACGCTCGCGTGTCACGATTCAAGATTGACGCCTTTTCTAGGCCGAATATCTCGTCCGAATCACTGATCTGCTAAGTGTGCTTGGCTGTCTACGTAGAGCAGTTAAACTGAGCTTCGGTGCATTTTCTCAACGTTTGGAATGGGCGGCGGCAGGTGATTGCAGCACCGTTTCCGTCGCAGAAATAGCGCTGCACACCTCACTGGCCCATACGGTCCCGTCTTTTTACCCCGCCACTCACGATTTGCAGTCGCGGCACGAGTTTTCGAGGGTTACGCTAGCAAGTAAGTCATACCTTCTCGGTTATCTATTTCTCGGTTATCCTTCACTTTTTTGGATTCGTCAGGTTCTGGGTTGATATCGTCGTAGATTTCACAAAATACTGGCTGGATATGGGGTATCTGAACAGAAAAGTTGCCATTCGGGAAAGACTCTCCCATATCCTTTTCGGGAACAGCTGTTGTAAAGGTTCCAAACGGTGTATTGTACTTTTCCCAGCAAAACTAATGATTATTCCAGGAGCAGTGCACGATTACCTAACATGCCCTCTTCGTGTAAGGTGGCGGAGTCCGCAGCAGCAAAACATCTGCCTTAGAGCGCCTGGTAAGGTCTGGCACAATATCGAGCTCCCCCCTAAATATCGAACACCGCCCTTACTACTTCATTCATGGCGCCAGCATGAGGCCAACTCGACGCCAGTTTGAATCCTACCGCTGCGCGTTCCACCGATTAGCTATAGAGCGCCTTCAGTCGTGGTCGCGGATTCAAAGGATAGGATCGCGAAGTATGAACGCGCTGTTAGTATCATGTCGACGTTTGCTCAAATATTGCTTAGAACCAAGAGGTGGTGATGGTGAGGATGTCTCTGATGGGTTTTCGCTAGCTTTCCTACTTCATTATTGGATTGCTTAGCCCCTTGCATTTGTATTTGAGCCACTTTTTCCCTCACTTTGTAGTGGCGTAGTCCCGTAGAAGCGTAGTCCAATGATTTGCCAACGTCGTCTGGGGCAAATAAGCACCCTACAGTTGGCAACATGCCAAGGTTTATGAAACTAGTAAAAGGTATTCCCTCACATCGTTTTTTCCACGGAACCATTTTCTTTCCACAAGAACTTGATCTCCGTCGCGCTTGAACCGGTAATATGCACAGCACATTTGGTAATCTTCCTGTGGTATCTTCTTAAATGAAAATTCTGTGAAAGATTTCTCAGTACCGTCGCCATTCGAAGCAAAGCTGCTGTTCTCGGATCTGGGGAGGGGGGGGGGAGACAACCCGCACTCTGCGTTAGTTCTCCTGCTCGTTTGTCGTCAACGAACTGCACTCTAGGCCATGATACTGAGAAACCCGTTGCAACTTATGCGAATGGAAAACATCTTCATTATCGTGGAAATGAAGCGGGCTCTGCTGTATCCATTCAAGCCTGGTAAGGCTGCGTTCGTACCTTGCGGGAGCGTCCACTAGCTTTTCGAGAGTCCGGCAGCCAGCGACTGGAAGGTATAGATATCGATCTAGCGTTCACCAGCGTCTACCAGCGCGCACTAGCGTGCCCCAGGTCCGAGAGTAGGCAGAATATGGCGCGTAAGGAGGACAGCAGGACAGGTGGTCGGTAGAGTCTACAGGGTGACCAAAAAGTTCTGGCAATTTCGTGCTTGTGCGTTTTTGAATGGCCATTATGGTCTGTTTTCTCTCCGATAGGTTATTTGTATTCCGCAAGCCATTTCGAACTACCGTACGAGTCATCTATCCAATCACTTTCGATTTCTCCTCGCACTGTCTCGAAAAAATCAAAAAGTTGCAGTTGTTGAAACCCATCTTCTGGTCGGTGCTTGTTGCTTGAAGAATGTGCTCGCCACCGACGAGAAAAATTTTCGATCACAACTACCGGAATTGTTGTCTGCTCCTCAGAAAAGGTCAACAGAAGGCAACGGCTGTGAAATCCGTCGGACGCAGACTCAGCCTCAGTCACGGTCTGAGGCGGGATCTGTGCCACCGGAAAGACCTCTCATTTCTTCATCGAGCGCATCGTAAAGATTAATGCTGTCTACTCCCAACAACGCGTTCTCCGCGATGTACTGAAGCCATGGGTGTCGTAGCACTTCGGCCCGGATGGACACTGTTCAGCAAGACTGTCAGCCAGCCACATCTGCCAAACCCACGAACTGCCGTGTGGAGAGCTTGTTTTCCCGATTTTGCGGGCAGACGTTTTGGGCCTTACAACTAGCATGGTCCGAACCCATGGATTATTCCATCTAGGTCGAAAAATCTCAGGAATTCGATGCGCAACGGTTTACCACCTGAAAGTGGCGTTGCTGCGTGTTTAGGACCAAACTACAGCAGAAGAATGCGCGACCATTGTCGGACACTTTGGAAAACGACTACGTAAATGTGTTGAGGCTGAAGGAGGCATTTTTGAACACTTGTTGGAACTTTGTTGTATACGGTCATTGTACTAATGAATTAGAATGCAAAGAGACTCCCAGACGTTTAGTTGGCTGATTTCCTTTTTCGAACGGTATTTTTTATGCTACCGAAGTATTCCGAAAAATTGCCAGAACTTTTTGGTCACCCTGTATATACATAGGGGGTAGCAGGACGGCTGATAAAAGAGTTTATGGTCGCAGTAGGAGGTACGCACACAGCTGGTAGAGATATGGCGCGATAGGAGGGTGGTACCAGCTGCCTGCAGGCCCCAAGACGCTGCTGACGCTGGTAAACGCTGGCAAACGCTGAGAGACACTAGGTCACAGTGATGCGCACGCGAAGCTAGATCGATAAACATACTTTCCCAGTCGCTGACGATGCCGCAAAGTTATGAACGTAGCCTGACGGTTGCGTTTCTGGTGGGACATTGTCGTTCTGAAACGAGTCCAATCATGCCCTTGTCGAGCAGTGGACATGATGACAGCTATTCCAGGAATCATCTCACAACAAATGCATCCTATGCCATGTTGACACGAAGTACGTAGTCACGACCTCCTCATGTTCGCTGTGAGGAGTGTGCAATTGAGCCACTCGAGGTGCAGGAATTCACAGGTTTTCATGACGTGGCGAGTACGAGCCACCATTAGCTGCCCCACCAAGCCGAACGGCACCGTACGACGCCCATTCGAACGAAAATTATATGCGTACCGGTACACCGTCGTAATCGTCGTAGCATTTCGTAGTTCCAGCCAACGGGAGGTGAATCACAACTACGATTGACCATACAAAAATGTCTGAATAAAGGTGCATGATTTTAGCTTGGACTTGACTTGCGATTTTGAGCACAAGACCTCTTTGGAGGTTCAGGAAGTTGTAAGAGGTTAGCATATCACCTAGCCTAGCTAGTTGCTGACTAGTGACAGAAAAGGCAGCTCACCTTGTGATATGGATGGGAGCAGCAGCATCCCACTTTCAAGGTATTGAAGTGAACAGAAAGTAGCCAGCCGTTGGGACAGCCACAGCTACAATCAGCTCACAGTAGCAGCCTTAAACTCCCCGTTTCTTGGAATTTGTAGATCAAAATGAACCATCCTCAAATTCGGTTGCACACTAGGCGCTTATCTGAAAATTCACATATCAACAAATGATAGTAAATACAGTAAGAATTGGTGATACCCATGATGTAACCTTCATATTTGCATACGCTACCTTACACGCAATACCCCTGCAGTAAATGGCAACTTTAGAGATGTACAGTCATAATCCCTGCAAATGATGGGGCGTGCGACGAGGGCGTGGTGTCGGGCGCAGCCACGACAGATTTTCCCCCAATTGTAGGGAATCAGGATTGCATCATTTGTGAAAAAAGGCGCCTCGGCACGCAGGCCCTATCGCTGGCAGGCATTAAGACTGTAGTTCAACGTACCCGGCTTGCAGCGAAGGTGGCGGAAGCAGTACCCAAGCGCGGCATTTGCACCCTCGCGCATAGCGTTGTCTGGAGCGTCGTGGGGTGATTTCCTGTGCTCTTGCCGGGAATTTGTTGTACGTCGGATCCTGCTGTTTAGGCTTGCCGACGTCCGACAAACTTGTCCAAGGCGCCGGCCCCACTGCCGAAGGGGTCTCTGTTCAGAATGTTCGCAAGGCTTTTCCTTCCTTCTTTCTCTACTGGGGAGTTACTTATGGGCTACTTGTTCATGATTAAGCACCTACTACCCGTAACATTCGTTCGCACGAATTGTCCTTGAGCTGTACAGTCCACTCTGTGAGGATTTTCGTTACCAAAATAACTTTGTCGAGTAATTTTGCTTCGTCACAGGAGTTTACAAATTTGACCTGAGTGAGACCTACTAGTTTACGTGAACCAACAAAAAGAATTCGCGAAAGGGCGAAATGCCCTCCGAACCGACTAATGCCCCACCTAGTCACGGAGACAAGTTTTGATAAAAATTAGCCCACATCTTGAAAAATGGGATGGTAAGTGGTTGATGTTGCCCATCAATTTTAAATCACATGGTTGAGTCACGGTGGCATGAAGAGAATGAAAAGGAAAAATTAGAACCAGATGCTAATAGGGGAGCATGTTCGTTTTCAGTTCCTTTTCATAACGTGGTCGTAGCGCCTCTCGTTCAACTGGAGACCAGTCGGTCGATGTGCCTTGACCCTGTTTATCGCTTATAAAAGTAGTTAATCGCCTGTCATCTAGCTGTTCGCGTTCAATGGACCAGTTTCACTTTTCTCGACGGATGCTAGTGTTAGTGAAGTTTTCCAGCTGGGAACTAGCCACTTTATCTTCTGGTTTGCTTCCGTATTGACAGTGCGGAACCCGCTCATGGTGCCTTTCGAACCTACCCTAATTTCGTTGATTTCCACTATTCTTCACTAACTCTTCGCGAAAATCTAGATTGCTGTTGGTGCATACCTTGTTGGGACCACGGCCATCATTCCCGAGCATTTTCTCAGGATGTCAGCCACTTCTGGAGGACATCCATCTAGCGGTTGGAGACTATTCTTTCTTGTTTGTAGGACAGGACTTATTTTCAAACTGAGCTAGGAATCTATGCGCATTTACGCTAGTAAACATAAAAGTAATGGCCCTGTTCGTCTTAGAGGGGGTATTTCGCACTTTCGCTAGTTTCTTTGCCAGTTCATGCTCAATAGTACGTAAAAATTTGCTGAGACCTGAAACAGTTGTGAAGCTGCGAATTTTTACAAGTGAGCCACCTGGATTACAGGCACCTACAGGTCTTCATGAGGTGGCCCTCCAAGCCTCGCTGAATACGAGTAGGTGCCCCTCCTCCCCCCCCTCCCAAGCCGAACTGCGCCAAATTACTTAACAAGCATTCTATGAGAAATGCTGCCGCTGACTAACATCGCTACATTTTCGCTGTTTTGATCAGCTGATATATTGATATTGGAATATTAGACAACTCACTCCATATCTCGGAGATGGAAAGGGCGTGGCTGCGCAGTTCATCTAAACATGGTGGCACCTTTGATGGTACAATGCATCTTTGTTTTGAGACAGGGGTGATCATGTTTTTGTCCAGCACATCACACGGTGGCAGTGATCTCAAATGGAAACGTCTTACGAAAAACGAGTTCATTTCAAGTTCCGATTGGACTGGGCAGCCACTCCCCTCTAGGACTCGGGGGTATTTCCTGTTCTGCACTCTTCTGACACAAACTTCCGAAAACATCCCAAAAAGTGGGTCATGGGAAGGGTGTAGACCACTACGTTTTCTTGACCACGACTAGAATTCACTCCAGAAAATGCGGCGCAGATCGGCTTGATGGAGGCAAAAAATGGTACTGAGCAAGAGGGCAGGCCACCTTGTGGAGACCTGTGAACGACAATTCACAGGTTCCACAAGGTGGCCTGCCTGTCGTTCGTTGGCTCATTTCCGCTACTCCGCCTTTCCAGGATTTGCTGGTCTCATCCAAGTTAGACCTGGAAACTCTGTAAGTTAAAATGATTCTCTGAAAGGTCCCTTCCGTGAACAGCCAGTGGAACTCTACTCTCACCTAGGGCTAGACGCCTTCAGTACTCCTCCCCACCACTCTACAACGAATTTTACTGAATAGAACCCCTACTCCAGCTCCATCTGCCATCGATGCCCAAATGTCTACTGAGCAGGTGGCGTGTGAAGGGATATCTTCTCCACCCATTTCATTACGATTCTCAACATTGTGGACAAACCCTCTCTAGAAGCCAAGTATGGCCCTCCCTCCCCTAGCCGCCAACGCACGACCTCTTACGGCATTTCCCTATATTACGTGCCCTGCTTCGCTCCTGCACAGAACAGAAGGAAGAACAGTGGATTACCTTTGTAAGTTTTTATGAGCAATTAAAGCATTTCCATTCCCTGTGCGTGGACTGTTGAAGCAAGACCACTTTTACTGAGACTCCACCGAGGTCATTACCCACTAGAAAAACCTCAGCATGGAAAGTGACCTCGAAATGGTCGTGCATACACACCGTTATAGATCGTTTGACTTTTCTTCTCACCGCCAGTTCGTGATTCTCTGAAAACCGCCTTTCCTCGAACTTACCACTCTGCAGTGCCATACTTCTGAGCTGCGAGCCCCTTCATGCCCGTACAGGCCATTGGTCGAACTCTGTCTCCGGCCCTCCGTACTTTAGTTCGCTGAAAACGCCTCTCAGCTCTACCCTTCTGATAATTTTTGTGCCTCTTCATATCCCCTAGGGCTTTTTTTAATGAGGAACAATCCCCCCATTCTGTCGGCAATACTCGCAATTTTTCTGCTAACATGGCGTCCTGAGACAGGGACATGTACAGGTTGGTATTTTGTTTTCAGGCTGTCCGTCCGATAAATAGTGCTTGTCGTGAACCAAAAGTGACGGCGACTAAAGTGTTTCCATCAAGACTGCTGCTGTCTATAGTTGGTCGCTCCTGTACAACACCAGGCAATAACGTGAGCACCATCTCTGTTTTTTTTTCCGGATCACGCCATAATATACGCCAGAGGTCTTCCTCGCGGAAGATGGTTTCTTCAGCACTTTGAACATTTCGATGTTTTGAACCGCAAGGTTAGCACTTTCAAGCCCTATTTTGTTCTTCGCTGAACGGCATTGCAGGTCGTTGGACTTTAAAAATAGTCAAGTATCATTACTCGTTAGAGGGGATGGCAGAGGTAAATCGGACAAACGCCTTCTCTGATCACTCGCGACTGCTTCTTCTTTAACAATCGCTGCGTTACCAAGGGTAGGTCGAACACCTATTCTATGTAAGCAGGCTTTACCGAACGCCTACTCTGAAGTTTGTCCCTTTCTTACCTTTTGCCCAGCAACTTAGTGCCGCTCTCTGTGTTCGCTTTCTCTTGCCCACCCCCCTTCCCCTGTGGATGGGTGCGTGTTCCAAGACTTCATGTACAGCGACGCCCAGGAGAACATGCATTTCCCTTGGCTGACTACATAGATGCATCACTGCCTTGTCTGGGTTATTCAGGTCTGGCGCGGATGCCACCTTTCCTCAGGTCCTCCCTGCGCCATTTATTTCATTTTTCAACGCGGCGTTGCCGGTGGGTGTGACATTCTACGCCTGTCATCATAGGTAGGAGCCTTACTGTCAGAAGCCCTACGCTTTTCGTTGGTAGATTTTCCATTTAGTATGGTCGTTATTTGGTTCTGCTGGGAGTGGAGGCGCAGGCTCGTATTCGGGATGAGAAAATTTCTTTTGTTAGTCAATATTTATTTTTTCAAGGACGTTCTAAAGGGGAGGTCGGATTTGCTCGTTGTTGGGAGGGGGGTCGCACTCATCTTCTGGTATACTGAGAGAGGTTGTTTACTTTCATAGTTTTTTTGTTTCATATACTATAACCCTCCCCCTCATGCATCGACAGCTCGATGAGGAGGGATCCAGGGGGAGGTCGTACCAACCCCCTACAAAGAAGTAGAGTCGTATGGACTCGCCGTTTCCGCGAAAGGCTCCACCAATAATTTTTAGAACACAGAAATTACCTCTTTTCTGGAATCAGAGTACAGCACCGTGATGTGTGAGGTAATGTCAGTACGCCCCCCCCCCACCCTCCCCCCAAAGAAGGGTACGACCACGCTTCCCAAACACCTACATGCCACTTTCCTACAGGTTCCCAGCTTCCTATTTACTTTCTTCCGAATTTTCCATTGTCCAGTTTTTCACCCGAAGATATTCTGTCGAGCGGGGGGAAGGAGTGGGGGAGGGGGAGAGCGTCGGAAGCCAACTTCTATTTCCAACTGGAAATATAGAAATAGTAGTTTAAAACCGCGAACCGGAACTTTTCCCCACAACATTTTTCCCCAATTTTTCCCATTTTTCCCCAAATTTCTCTCAAAAGCACATGTGCCTCCCCTCTCCCAACAACGACCGAATACGACCCCTCTCCCCTACGGTGAAACACATAGGGTCAAGTACGACCCCATGTGTCCCACACAACGATGCTGTCTGGCATACAGGTATAATAGTATTCCGCCGAGTCACGTGCTACAACGCGCGCGAAAAGTCGGTTTTGCAAAGTCTGATTTTCCTACTGGTTTCCATCAGCTCTTATTTTATGTAGTTCAAAATTAAGTGAGAAAGAAGCAACTGTGGCGTTCGAAACGAAGGTGCGCGCTGTATATGGGTCCGCCTTATACTCCAGAAAATAGGGCATATCAGACTAAACGAAAGGTCAAGGTTTACTAGGAAGAAAAGGGGAAGAAATGGAGATCGTTTCACGCTTTTTGTCGCCCTTTACAACAAACAGGCTGGCGACGTCCATGTGATATTTCTTCATGGAATCACTTGCTGCAAATTTTCCTTCTGTTGAACATTCATTCAAAAACCAGAACTTTCTTAGTCCAAATGCTTATTTTCTTGTATGTATTAACTATTCACTTAATAAATTCGTTACTATTGACTATATTCTTGGGTGAATCACATCAATATTGACCACTCAAATCTTCATCGTCTCTATTATTCGACAACTTTATCCTGAATGTTGTGAGAGATTCGAAAGTCAACTTGTCTTCATTCATCCAAATTCTTTTTTTAAATTCGACTCAAAAATCTGACAAAAAAATGATGTTTGTAACTTCAAAGTCTCCTTCTCACTGTCATTACCGAGATTGCCAACAGCCGCTCCCGAAGATTCCGCCTGAAGCCCCTCGCCCATTTAGGGATATTGGGTTGGATGTATATCGCTTGACCCTTGAAGGCAGTTGAAACGATAAGTCTCTTAGACGAGTACGATTATTACGCTTGGCAGGACGGAATTCCGTGCTGCTGAGTGAGCGCTGCGTAACGCCTTCTCCAAGAAAGTGCCCCTATAAAGCCCTATCAAGCTGCAATACCAACCCGAATTACTACCGCGCCCGCCCGCCCCCAAGTGGACGACCGTACCTAATTCGTATTGCTTCATTTGCTGAGTAGAATATGAAGCGTGCTGCAAGGATGTATACATGCACTCGTGTCTACCGTGGCGGTTATTGGCAAGATGCCTACGGGAAACTCGTCCGAAATTGCCTTCAGTCATTAAGAACGAAGGCTTTTCTTTGCAGGTTTTTGACCGTTTCACTTAGTTTTTTTTTCGCCATTTTGCCACTATGTTTTCGCCATTTTGCCACTATAGCACCCTGCTGGCATTTGAGACCTTCCAAAGGGGTACCATACTATCGTGCCATATGCCCTGGAACAAGCTTCGTATCGGGTATGTAGTTCATCAAGTTCGGAATGCGGCATGGCGCGCATGCTAACACCAACTTGCCAATGGTTTTTTCACAAAGAATGCCGCGACTTGTGTAAGATGATAACGCGGCCTTCTCCCTCTTTTCCGTCCACTTTTTTTCCTCTCCTTAAAGCTATCAGTCAGGCGTTCCCTATCATCTGGCAATATCACCTAGCCCTTTGACACGAGTGGTACTACCAGACCGCGACGGTTATCGGCTACGACGTGTTCTCAG
>MU916247.1:7726-18600 GCA_036418165.1 Cooperia oncophora | reverse complement strand
ATTCTAATCAGGCGCTCATGGGTTTCCCTTTTGGGGGCTGAGAGCAGAGCTGAGGCACGACAACGCTGACAGCAAGGCAACAGCAATAACACTCAAACACACATCGATGATCCTTATCGAACGACCTCCATGCCGACGAGGGGGGGGGGGGTTTCCGGTTCAAGCTTTAGTGAGTGTAATGTCACATAGAATAGCCCCACATGTAGGACATCGTATTACAGGGCAGGTCGTACGTTGGGGATCTCCTGTGAGGAGAGGGGGGTCGTATTTGGGCGCTGAAGAAGAGTGGGGTCGTACTTGCTTTCAGTTCTGTTGGTTGGTTGTTGATTTTTTCTGTTCTCAGAGTGGTTTGGTCTAGCCCTCGCCCAGGCTCTCGTCGGCAGTTTTTAGGGGGGGAAAAGTGGAGGACCAAGGCACATCACTGTTGGCGATTCTCCTACAGAGGTGGGGGGAGGGGGTGTTTTCTCTATTTGCTGCCATTTGCTTTAGAGAAGTATGCGCGTTGGCAGAAAATTTCTCCCGATTGTTGACTTTTCGCGGTTTTTTTTTCCTTTTTTCACATGTGCTATGCCCTCCTCCCCTCCCCCTCTCGACAGCTCGAGCGTATCAGGGAGAGAACTAGGGGCAAGGGGTCTGTCGGCATATCTACTAAAGGTAGAACACGGATTGCCGAAACAGAGGAGAACAGATAAGGAAAACAAAAGTGCGTTGTTCCCTCCACCCTCTTGGCGACGGCTTGTGGAAGACACGTGGAGGAAATTCTAAAAAAAAACCAAGGAAAACAGTGAACAGCTGGGAAAGTTTAGAAAGATGATAGGCAGGATGGTGTGTGGTGAATGTGGTGGTGCAAGAGAAAAAACTTCTGAAGGAGGTCGCATTTTAGCAAGTTTTCCCAACGGCAGAATGTGCCCCTTTTCTATTGATGATGGGATAAGGATTGTAGCAACGTGTAGGAATGAAGGGAAAAAAAATGGAGTAGACGGATTACTTACACTGCAATTCGCTGTGGACGGTTGGGCGTGTCAGGCAGTATGAGTGTATCACCCCGTCAAAGCCGTTCTCTGCCTTCTTGTTTAGACGCGCATGCGACAAAAAGTGGTAGAAAACGAGTAATACAAACGATAATATAGTCTCATCACTTGCTCGCTCTAACAACTGGAGGAGAACGGGCTTGGCACCGCGCCAAACTCATCTCGTCTGACACGCCCAACTACACTATATGTATGATTTTATGAGTTTCCACTTCAAATCAACTGATGGAGACCTCTTGCGAACAGCATCTGCTGAGCCGCGACCGGAAATCGGAATTCGGTATGATATTTGAAACAAAAAAGTGAAAATATTTTCATCGAAGTCTGCCTCCATCACTGCGACTTGTGTGTTCGGCCGTATATTGGCATAGTTAACGCACAAAAAGCACTGTAAAGGCCATAATTGGCACCTCTGCACACAGAGTAATGGAAAAATTGCAGGGAATAAGGTTGTGAACACCGCAGAGTTGTGAAGGCTTCAAATCAGCAGTACTTTTTAGGAATTTCAACGAGACTACCCACTAGGCAGGAACGACGCGCTACTGCTGATGGCAGAATAATTGACACTTACGGGGACGAGCTACTGAAAGAATACTGTTACTATGGTAACGAATAGTTTTTGTAGCGTATACAATATCCTCTTT
Source organism: Cooperia oncophora (assembly GCA_036418165.1). Taxonomy (NCBI): domain Eukaryota; kingdom Metazoa; phylum Nematoda; class Chromadorea; order Rhabditida; family Trichostrongylidae; genus Cooperia; species Cooperia oncophora. The sequence goes on along the minus strand of MU916247.1, from coordinate 16,925 downwards.
ATGTGAAAACGAAGTGAATCTAGCATGAAGAGTATTTGCATATCGGTATGATATTTGCGAGAATTACAATATTTCAGTTGGAGTCAAGTTCATGACAAGTTCAATAAGCTTTGTATTATATAAAAAGGACAGATTTCAAAATTTGTAAAAAAAGTACAAACTCTCGAGAGGACTTAGTACAAACGAACAACAGCTGATCACAGATTGCCGGGGCAAAAACATAACGAACAAAAATTAACTGGTTTCCTGAATTGTAATACGATTGAAAGCAATTCAATGGAGCCCACACATACTCCATATCAAGGAGTCAGAGGAAGTACGGCTGTGTGCCTCATGGTCAGGCAGCGTTCGGATTCAACGCGCTGTACAGCGCAGCAACGCGCGTGGCTGCGCTTTAACGCGTGTTGTGTGCAGTAGCGCGTTGCTGCGATGCAACCGCAAGGCTATAAGCGCTAACGCAGCCGCACACGACCAGAGCCGATCGATTCCCATCCGCAAAGGCTCGATCGATTGGCGCCCGCCGTTTTTGTCTCGAATCTCACCCATTATCCCCTTTCTCCATACTCTCTCGAGAGTGCGCAGGACCGCGCGTTACTGCGCTGTACGACGTGTTGAGTCTGGACGCCACCTTATTTGAATGTGGTGACGACCGCGCTTCTGATGTGAGTGATACTGCCATACGAAAAAAAAGAGTAATCTTGCTTTGTCCAGCGCGATAGATGACAGTTGTCTACATGGAAATGAGAAGCACATGCTCAGCCATGCTCAGGTGCGTCACTCAGCCACGCAATCTCTGTTCTCCGGGTTTCCGATTAAAACCGATACTAATACTATGTGCAAATGGGCATAAGCTTCGCACGCTACACCTGAGCTGTGAACGTGATTTCTACAAGTGAATGCATACTTAGAGACACATTCCGCGATAATCGGATGGGCGGAGACCTTCAGCAATCATATTGTACGCGAAGATGCGCATTCCATTCTGATATGAGAAAGAGACAAAGACACATCAATTAGAATTATAAAACAATACAATTTAAAATTAAGATCTGTTTTTTTTGTCTGCTAGTGATGACATTCTAATGGAATAGGACCACTTTCAATAGAGCACGAAACATCTCTGCGTTTAGTCTCGTCAAGATACAGTCGTCATCCGGGCACTTGATTAGGCGGCCAAGGGTCGCGACGCGGCTGCGGCGTGTCACGAGCGCGGCGATCAGCTGTTTCCAGCCTATTTTAGCCATTTTCTCCCTAATTTACACTGTTTGGCTGCTTTTCTCAAGATTAAATGTTCCTTGTCTTCAGAGGGTAAATTATGATTGAGATTCCCTGGTTTTTGCGTACAACAGTTGAGCAGACAATTGAACAAATACCTCAGAAAAAAAACGCAACACACAGACTGCACGTCCCAACGTGCTTCATAAAGACCATAAAACAACTTACCTTGAAAAATAGAAAATACAGTGAAAATTAGGGAGAAAATGGCCAAAATAGGCTGGAAACAGCTGATCGCCGCGGTCGTGACGCGCCGCAGCCGCGTCGCGACCCTTGGCCGCCTAATCAAGTGCCCGGATGCCGACTGTAATTGGTTATCTATTCGTAAACGGATTCAACAAGCATTTGATGAGAGAATCAATATTGCACCTCGAGACGGGATGGTTAGCAAAAGGGAAGAGGAAAGGGTTCAAATAGGAGCCCCAGGTGAACGCTGAGAATTGGCCTATCTCCACGAGTAAACGGATTTTTCATTATACGAAGCCGTTGGAGCGTACTTAACGACCTGTTTTCCAGCACACTCCGAGCACTTCTCCCTGTGCGTATTGCTTTTTCAAGCAGACGCCTACTGTGCTTTGACTATGCGAACCATGCAACCACAACATCACACCCCGCATGGGATGTTTTGCAAACGGTCCTTTATTCCCATCATGAAACAGGAGAAAAAAAATGATTGGAAAGAGCTTGAGCTTCCTGAATGCCGCATGATTTGCATCCATTTTCTAACCGCATGGCTCTATGAATGAAAAGCGAGTTTTTCCGGATAATAGACGTCTATTCTGCAGTAGGTCGAACCCTAGATTAAAGACACATGCCTTGACAGGAATTCGTGGTAGGCCGTGGGATCCAAATACAAATTCACAAATGCTAAATCAAGAGTGTGAAAGAAACAGCTCACGAAACCGTTGAAGACGCTGTAAATAAGGCCCCAAGATTGGATGAGTATTTAAGGAGGGGACATTGCGGTCCGGGAGACAGGAGGGAGACAGGCCAGATATAAGAGAACACGAAAAAGAGCTACGAGTTGAGCAAGGCGATTGCTCCTTCAACAGAAGGAACGCAACGCGTCACATCCGCGTTTACACGAGAGTTCTAGCGTGTTTGAATGAAGAACTTCGTGACCAAAGTAACGGGCCGCTAAGCTACAGCTTCAAGTGCGCTCAAAGAAACGGTCCACTTGACCTATGAAAGTAAAAGATTGTGTGGGAAGGGTAGTGTGGTCCGCAAAGTGCAAACTTGTGCCTCATCTTGCGGCGGAAAGCTGTAAGGTAAGGGAGTTAGGGCGCAAAGTCGCTCCAGTGGCACCACCCGGTTTCTAGTGACTCCGCCTTCCAGCCAAAAGCGATGTTACCGGACAAGCAGCATAAAATAGATGCTCTAATGAGCCTTACTAGAGGCACTGTTACGTTTCCCTTTGGTATTTTCTCCTCACAGACGAGTCACTTGACAATTTCTGGGCCATATTTCAACACCGTACCTACGCTCCTTATCACGGACCGTGCCGTCAAAGATTGGCTTCCGAGTGTTGTCCCACAGATGGAAAGCCTCTATCGGTATTCCCCGCGTTCTAATTGACTCCGATTAGGCCACTAATCTGCTCATAAGACACTTAGAGTAAACGAAAGTAAGACAGTGAGATCAATGAGATACAACTTCTTCATAGTATAGACTGTAGAAAAAAGTAAAGGAAGAAGACATGAAAATTCAATGATGGCGATGAGATATGGACATCATAGCAAAGGTGGATGGGGCGGAAAGTGAAGAGGAACTACCGAAAACTCAACCAAATCACATCTACGTTGCGGACTTTTGTTGAAAACGACAAGCAGCGCTATTCGTTGGCGGTTTTGGATGTTGGATGCTCAAAACACGGAAACGCGTGCATGGCGCACCTCAGGATGTTTCATAAAACGGCTAGGAAAGAGCATAACCTTTCCACGACATTGCACATTCCCATGAGCATAAGAAACTAGTTGTTATCTCGGTCAGATGGAGCGGGGGATGGGACTCGGGAAAGTGCATGTTATTTCTGAGAATTCTCGACAGGGACGCATTTTCTTGCACAGGAGGGAGGAAGTTAGTACTGAACAGAACTTTTGTGACCCCGATGATAAGTGCTACTTGGGAGGGAGCTACGGAGTGGGCGAACTGAGTTTTCGCAGTGGTTTCAAGTGAATTAGCAGCTGTGTCAAAATGGGCCTTCGGCTGCACTCATACTTTCCGATAGCGTCCACCACGCCTCTACTAGCGTCCGCCAGCGTCCACCAGCGTCTGCTGGCGTCTCGAGAGCTAGGTAAGCATTGGTATCAATCTAGCGTCTGCCAACGTCCATCAGCGTTTACCAGCGTTCACCAGCGATCGGGAGTAGAGAGTATGGAGTAGTGGAGGGTAGCAAACAGCTAGATTAGGCGTGATGTTGGGGAAAAGTGCTTGCAAAAACCTCACGTATCAAAACCATTAACTACACCATAATCAAATGCATAATCCTGTGCTTTAGCAGTGCGCGATGCGCTTGCAAACGCGCAATTCATTACGCCACGCCTAGTCCAATTGTTTGTCACCCTTCTACTTCCCCATACTCTTCTAAATATACAAGCGATCGCGATCGTTGGTGGACGCTGGTAGACGCTGGCAGACGCTAGATCGACACCTATACTACCGTAGCCCTCGAGACGCTGGCAAGCGCTGGCAGACGTAGATCAATATCTACACTTTCCTAGTCGCTGATGCTGCCGGACGATCGGAACGCTAAGGGACACTGGCGTACACGCGTGCATAGAGCAGGCCGCCGCCAGGAGCTATAGACCGCAGCTTATTGGACAAGCCCGGAAGAAGAAAGCTTTAAGGAGCATATGGGGAGCCAGACGGAATTTACAAGAGAAACCGGTCATTCTAGAACCATTCCTTACAAGAATGCTTTTTGACTTCAGGTGTCGACGAGCTGAACTCATAAGGCTCCAAAAACCGCATCAAATGTTAGTGAGCGCCTCTTGAATTATGAAAACATACGTTCATTTAAGAAAATGCATTTTGATTCATTAAGAAAACTGCGATTTTGAAAAACAACATGAAGCAGAGCAGGAGTGATCCATTTGGCGCTTGCCTGACCCGCATGGAATAAGGCCATTTTCAGGTTACACAAGTCTTTGATAGAAAACCCACGCGGACACTAATAGTACACGGAGAAAAGCGTGACGATAAGCACAGCATACTCTTACATTAGATGTAAAGTAAATGTAAAAAAAAACTTTAGCCACTTGCATTTACTTGTCACGCAGCAAGTATCGATTTGCACATATTGCCATTCACAATGCGAATGTTTGTTTTATTATGAGGAAAAACACCATCCGACCATCAAAGTTGGCTCAGAATCTCGAACTGGTTTGCGCTGCTGTGAGATCTGACACCTTAAGGCATGAAAACGCCAAACCAAAATGGCCCAATGTCGTTATTATAAGATGAGCTTGACCATCAGAATACAAGCATGAAACTCATTTTGCATAGACATCATAAGTACCTTTGAGAACGATTAAAGTTTGAAGGTTCTTAGCGCAGCTGACGGAGGTTCCCGAAGCTTAACACCTGCGCATCGCGGATGTCAGGCCTTTTCGCGTTAGCCGGCTGTAATATTATTATTTACGGGTCAAATTACCCTCGAAAGTATGTTTTTTTCCCATATCAAGGGGATGGGGAACGGAATTACCCTCGGAACCTAATCTATTTTTTGGGGGTAGAACTTTCAGCCTAATCTATCGCCTAAGAGGAATAATGGCTTTGTTTACCATTTTCCAGTCCACCGCAATGAATCCAGGCCGGATAATCAGTTTTTTCTCATTGCTACTAGAAAAAAATTCGTCCCAGAAGTACGTAGTTTTGACGGCGCATTTTGCGACGGGGGCATTTGGTTTTCCCATCAGATGCTGTCGACCCATCTAGGTAGCCGTTTCTGGCTAGACGATCTTGCTTCAGCTTCACAAGAGTTCACAAGTTTTACCAGAGTGAGATTTGTAAACCGGAACTAGGGAAGCAATGACAGTACAAAATGCCCCCCGTCGACAAACAGCGCCTAGTTTGACATCCTGGACCAAGGCATATCGTACGTTGAGGATTCCCAGCGGGGGACCGTATCTGGTCAGTAAAGGGAAAGGAGAATTCAGGAAAATGTAAGGTCGAATGGGGAAGGAAGTTGCACTAGAAGAAGGAAGAGGGAGGGGTCGTATTCTGCAAACTTTCCTCTAACGGCAGGACGTGTGACGATTATAAGCGTTGACGCAGGCGCCCGTAGCGTACATGGCAGGCCTTTTAGCGCTGTCCGAGCATGAAATTCGTCTTCAGGACGTTAAGCTACCCTTTCGAACAAGTTTCCAGCGAATATGGTGATTTCAGGTGTCTAACGTGGGAGCCTATGACACGCGCCAGGCCTTTTTGTGCCAAGCATATGAGGAACTCGGGTTCAGAGATCGGACTACCCTCCGGACCCTATTCAAGTCACATAAGCCACGAGGAAAGAATGATGAGATCAAAGTCCAGTCTGATTCATGGTTGATATCGTTGCGATCTTGGGAAGGTGCCAGGAGGCGTGAAATGTGCCCGCCCCGACTGCATTTCCGCCAATGGTAATCGTTTGGTGATCGATTCAGAAAGAAAACAACCAGTGGAAGAAAACGCCGCGGATTGGCTCATCCTATGCCTCCCGATACCGCCTCGAATGATTGCGATGATATCAGTGGAACAAACACCTAACTGGTTGTTTTCATCCTGAATCGATGCCTAAGCAATCACTAGTGGCAGAAAATACAGCAGGGGCGGGGCTCATCCCATGTCCGCTGGCAACGCCCCGCTGATTACGGTAGTTCTAGGTGTACATACATGAAATGTACCAAGAAATGGTGCCCAAATTTCGATAAAATTCTAACCAAACTGTGAAAAGCGATGTCGGGAAGAGAAGAAGAGCCAAACAAATTACTTCAACAATCAGAATGTCTCTGTCGGAGTTTGAAAAATTCAAATTGAACTCAAGGAACGTGAAACTCAAAAGTCAATGGGAACGCTGATGAAGAACGAAAATATCACAGCTGTCGCTATGAGATAACGCTACGCGTACATATTTTTGCCTATGACAGCACGCACAAAAAAATTCGTCCTGAAAGCGTTCCAACTAGATAAAGCAAATTGTACTGATTACGTACTAGTTGGCATCAATAACAGTGAACACAAAAGCCACGAATTCAGTGGAAACCAAACGCTGACATTTACAAACAATCGATATGCAAAATTGACAATGAAACCGTGTATTTGGTCATTTTTTGTGCGCGACGACACAACATTCGGACTCGGTTGGAAAATGAAGGCCGACAAGCTCATCAAAGTACAAATCGATAAAGGTGACTGAGAAATTGTGGGAAAAGTGGAATGCTATTGAATACGCGCCGCCAAATCGCTTTACTTGTTGTCGAGACGCAAACTTTAACTTCATTGTACTGGTACTGGATTTGAAGCTGTTCGAAATTTCAAACCAAGGTAGCATGATGTTCAGCAACGTATGCCACACCACGTTTACATGTGACACAATGTTGCAAAACAACGTGAAACATCGATCAACGTACGCAGCATACTCTCACTTCAACGAGACGTCGCCACGAATTCCTTTTTGCCCGTTTGTCATACCGCGCGCAAACTCACACATTATCGATCGAGTCGGACCTAGCAGATCACAAACATGCCGAGCGTCGCACTGGACTCTAATCAATAACCTGCTTTTGACATATGTGCATGACAGTAGATCAAGGCTATCTTCAAACATAGGCGTTAGCTTAGCAGCAATCGGCACCACCTACCACGCGCACCGTCCGCGCAGATCAAGATCTCGTGAGAACTTCATCCCGTCCCGTGCCAAACAAGCCTTCCGCTCCTCCGGGGTTGGCACTTTGGTACCATACTTGTCTGGGAGGAAAAAGCAGTCGCTTGCTACATACAACAATACAAAATAAAACAATACAGTTGATGTTGTCGCAAACAGTCCGGTCGCTTTCAAGAGGAGTGGAATGAGGCCATGAGCCCACCCGCGGTGTTCTCTCCACTGGTTGTTTTCTTCCTTAATCGATCGCTAACCGATCACCATTGGTAGAGCAGGGCTGCCGAAGGCGGGCTCACTCCGCCCATCTTGACCCCGCCCCTCTATGGGACGCTATCGACTACATATACACAATACATCGACTGGGAACATGTAGGCCAGATTGCGGAGCACTTCGGCAACAGGGGGGGGGGGGCATTTTGCACTTTCGTTGCTTCACTAGTTCCGGTTTACAAGTCTCACTCTGGTGAAACCTGTGAACTCTTGTGAAGCTGGAGCAAGCTCGTCAAGCCATCATGGTAAAACCTGTCAACTCGAGAAGAGGCTGTCTAGATGGGTCGACACGTCGATGGGAAGTATCAAAAGTGCAAAAGGCTCCCGTGGCCCGCTGCATCCCAGATTGCATTCAATATATCATTGCATACGGGATGGGAGTGGGATGCATGGCGGATCCCAAAGAGGGATTTTTCATCCGAAGGCTTCGCTCTTCATTATAATCACTACATTACCTTTCAGAGAATCTCTACATTACCTTTCATTACCTTTTTCGTATTTACCACCGTTACTTATCAATGCCTTTCTAAAAGGCAGATTTCTTACCAAAATACCACTGAAATCAGTACGTACTGTTCAGTACATCGACGCAGCATATAAATCTGCTAACTTTGGTAAACCTAACGAAAATGGTCAACATGAGGCTCACGAATATTCGATCCCGCTCCAAATTACAGAGGGTGCAGTGCAAGTTCGACCGTGAATAGGCTGTTATTGATGAATTCCGATGGAAAACAGGAACGAATAAACTACGAAAAAGTGTTCCAATTCGGAATGATTCATGCAGCAGAATATTCTCAACGGCCGTCTAGTGGCACGAATGGAGTCAGAATGGTAAAACGTATACTGTTTTAGTTGCAGAGTTGAAGCACCTTGGTTGATTCAGCGTTCGAATCGTTTTCGTGCACTATAGAATCAATAGGTGGTCCAAATATTGATCCAGTTCCACGTTTCGAGAGCCCGAAAAAAATGTATGAAATCTACGCAATCAAGTGCTCTCAAGTTTCGCCTTGTCATACTCAACCAGTCAATCATCTTTGTGCAAACACTGCACGTTTACTGAGCAAATGCTGCACAAAACTGCCACATTAGAAGACCTAAGTATGTTTAGATGATCACTTGTTTAGTTTTTAGCGATTAAGCTTGAAATATTTCATAAATATATTGTTATTATATACACATACATATCATCAGAATCGATCCAAACAACATTCCGCTAGACGTAAGAAGCGTGCCAAGGCTGTCTGTGATTGGTGGATTATGCTTCACCAATCACGGGCATTCATCCTCACTTCCCTTGAAATGAGAATCCAGCGTTACTAATTGGACTCAACCTCCGAAATGAATGATTTTCCCATGCCGTTCTCTTTCATGGTCTTTACGAGAAGTAGGAGTGATAGCTGTAACGAGGTTCCTTTGAAACCACTGAAGGCGAGGCGTTAAAGGGAAGCTCCACGTTGTGGCGACGAAGTAGCTAGTATCCACTAGTTAGCTGACTCGATATATTGCAGCACTTCCGTTCTATTAGATGGGAATCTGGAGCGAATTCCGCTTGCGCGATGCTTCCTTCAGCAGATCTTATCAAATCGCTCAAGGCATGGACATGGATGTAAGATTACTTATTCCTGAAGAAGGATGTTGGACGAATGACAATATAGACAGGATTTCAAGTTTAGGAAGCAGGGTGCATACAGTACCCCCGGAAATTGTGCGTGAAATTGAAAATATCGCGCCGGGAACATACACAATCGGTCCACACCGTAAACCCCTGTTAGAAGTTTGAAGTACGATTGCGTT
>MU916246.1:1715-12658 GCA_036418165.1 Cooperia oncophora | reverse complement strand
TGAATAGTGCCGAAAGCTGCAACATGGTAGAATCCTGCTCTTCTCGCTTAAAACACTAGTACTGCAATAGCAACTGCTCACCTCAAATTTGACATTCGCGACTGTATAAGTAGGTTCTTCAGCGACAGGCGGCATCGCAGGTTCCATCTCATCATCACGTTCATAATCGTCGTTATCGGAAACCGAATTATGCTCGATGTCCTCCTCATTGTCGGAATCCTTAATCATGCAAAACGTTTTCTGGAAGAAAGGAAGCATCACTTTCAAAAGAAAAGCCATATGCGATACTACAGATAAATAACGTAACATACATCTGACTCTCCTGTATTGCTTCCCTCCGGTAAATCCTCCTCTTGGGCGTTTACTGGGTACCTTCCCATAACGCGTTCCTGACGAATGCCTAGAAACCGAAGATTAACAGCCAAACTTAACTCTTGAGAATAGAATGAAACCTACTTTTGCAACCCGTTTATTCAGACCAGGAGCGCTCTTTCGGGTTTCGATTGATTTCAATCGTTCCACGTACTGTTTTGTACGTCGCTGAACACAATGAGATGGATAGACAATAATTTCATAGCGTTAAGATTTCACTTCAGTCACATCGAAATATGGCTTACCAGCTCATCTCCTAACTGAACATCGTCTTTTGGATCCAATCCTCGTAGAGCCGCTAAGCACCATCCCAATGAATTCATAACAAACATTGTCATTACATCGACTCGTACCAATCCTAGCGCTGATCGCTAAATATACTTCAGTAAAAGGGCGCTGTTCGGCTTAGGGTGCAATTTACATTTTGGCTCAGTTCTCTTGTTAGTTCCTGTTAGGTAACAGGTCTCACTTCAAGACCTGTAAACGCGTGAGAAACAGCGGATGGTACCAGTGAGCCACCTTGGTTACAAGAACTTAGAGTTCTTCACAAGGTGGCCTGTACAGGCTTCGCTGAGCAGCTCTGTGCCTCCGCCAGGCTGACTGCATCGAGTGGAAGTATTCAGGATTTTCAAGAGAACTCAAGATTGCTTACCTTCATGTGATCATCAAAGCTAACTTGGAGAATCGGAGCGATGGCCACTTCAAGCGCAGTCAGAGCCTCGTCAAACTTCTGTAGACGTTTGAGGCACTCCACGGGGAGAGTTTTCTTTTGAACTGGTGGCGTACCCGTGGCTGTCGAATCGACCATAGCCTGAATCAAAATCCTCTTCTGGATAGTTCACCGTAACCTTGCGCTTAAAATTCGTGGCGTTGCTCGCTACGACTGCTTCAGTTCACTTTTTTTCCTCAGTTCCCTGACTACAAAACGTTACTATCAGCGTACGTAATGTCAAAAAAACTCATCATATTAGTAGTGTTCTATACGGTGCATGTACAACGACACTGACAGATAGGAAAAAGTTTTACGTGCCTTGAGAAGTCAAGAGAAATACGAAGCATTCCTCTCAGTCACTTTCCAGTGATGTGTGAAATAGCAAAAGCATATAAAGGCAAAGAGAACAGTGTAAGCCAGGGTACATCATAGGTTTGGTGATTTTGGTCGAGTCCTCACGACCCCCCCCCCCTGTCCCCCTCCCCTTCGGCCCTTATCGAGCTGTCCAGCAGGGGAGGGAGCGTGGGGGTTTACGTACACATGAAACAGGAAAATCACGAAAAGTCAGTCACCTCTCCCAGAATGCCAGAAAGTGATACGACCCCCCCCCTCACATCCTGAAGCGAGAAAAATCACGCTATCATCCGTGAAGCGAGAAAAATCAACTATCAAAATAAATTCTTCCCAGCTCAAATACAACCCCCCTCTCCCGGCGACCAAATACGACCCTCCTGTTGCGGATTCCCTAATAACGATGTGCCCTGGTGTAAGTACACCACGGATATACCGGACAATGGAGCAATGATTTCTCGGTTTACGGCGATCTTAATTTTGCACAAGCAGTTTTTTGAAGCCTATTATGAGAAGAACAACGAGCATCTTGTGTTGGACAAGGATTTAGTCCTGGAATGTGCTTATGGTTCGAAATAATTAGGAGGCAGAAAGAAGAAGGTATTGCCCAAGATTATGGAGAAGTTGTCCAGGAGGATCCATTTTTACCATACCTCGAAACGAAGTACGAACGCGCTCTAATGAACCCCAGAACACCTCCACTTTTAGCCTTACTTGGTAAAAATCTTTTTCTGACCGTTTATAATCAAAACATTTCGCAGTGGTATCACGATTTTAGTGAAACAAGGTAGCAAAGTCAAGAGCTAAAAGCTCGAAAGAACAATTGCAACCCTTTTCTGCATAAAATAAAAGATGATGTATTAAATGATGTACCCACTCCAACTCCCTCCCACTGAATGCCGTATAAACTAAAAAAAACAACAACGAGGGAGTGTGGAAACGGGGCTCGCTCGATCTTGTAACCCCCATAGAGGTGTACGACTGCTCATTGAAGCTACCTAACTATATCCCCGTTGAACTGACTAGCGCCAAGAAGTTACTTTCAATGCATCAACGCATATTCGCTGAAACAGACTATGAATCTCCAAATGCCTGTGTTGGAACGGTGCCAAATAATTTAGTGCAACGACGCACAAATGAACGACCGGGATGTGTTTCACTGCGTTTCCTGTCAGCGACGCAGAAAAGCAGCTGCATTTCAGGAAGAAAAAGAACAACGATCACAGCATAAAGGCTGGATTGGCTATGTGCAGGATTTGCCTGACAACGGGGATGCTGTCTCTGACAAGTTTGCTGGCCAGCTGCCTTTGTCCGCGAGGAGCCAAGGAGCCAGGTCGTTGCCCGGCTCCTCATGGACGAGTTTGCTCGGGTGCCTTGCACGGTCTTTGTTCTAGGACATATCGTCGGCTTCTTTGCTTTTACTCGTGCTTCCTTCATTCTGTAGTGTCCGTTAACGTTGTACTAAGTTTATGTGGGTATATTTCTAAATTGTTCAACGAAATGTTAGCATTGTTTAGTGAGATTATTGGAATGTTTAATCAAACCACTTTTTAGTAGCAATGTCGTCATGCAACTGTTTTTCAAGAGACCCTTGATTCTAAATTAATATGCCTGTATTTTTCAGCCCAACATGAACGGAGGAAATGAAAATCCATCGTCAGAGGCTCAGAATGGTTCCAAAATGTCTGAATCGAACAGCGAAAACTCTGAAGATCAAGTAGAAACTTGTGCAAAGAGGAGAAAAATGAGTGAGTCCTGCGGCATCGATGTTCCGTCGTCTTCAGGAGAGCAGTCTGGTTCTCAACTTCCATCATGGGTCGCAGGTAACATTAAGTTTTACCATGGTATTTTATTCGTCAGCACAGTATCACGCCACTAAAGTCACTTTTAAAACCACACAACGAGGAGAGAGTGTTCCCTTCCCTTTGAATTACAAGCCTTGTCAAAATGTGCAATCAGATTTCAAGGTCAAGGGTTGAGGTTGCATGTGTTTGCTCTTACAAAATAAATTCTTCTGAAACGTGCAGGTCTAAAGTTACAGCATGGTTTTCGTATGGTCAAAATTGGATTTATCAGCCGCATTCTTTTGTACGTAGGAGATAATGCGGAAAATTTAAGGGAAATTTCATTCAAAATTAACTGGGGTTTTTACATCTGACGACCTTTATAACTAAGCAGTCGGAATTATCGCGTTAAACTATGATTCATATTAATGAGGCCGCAGAGCGCATATTTGTATAGAAGGTAGGAAGGTAGGTAAAATTCATTCTGCATTGGAATGCGCTCTCATTACCATCTATATAAATGATTTCTCAAAGTACATTGCATGGGAATCGTATTTCGCCCACTTGTGCGCGTGAGCGTTGTATTACTAGCAATCCGAATTTATTGGCAGAGTGGCCTGACCACACGTTTTATGTGTTATCCAAATGTTTATTTCCCGTTAGACTAGAGTAGGCCTGGGGATTGCTTATAAGGGATAGGATTCTGGTCAACTAACGAACATCTTTTGTTGTAGTGGAATTTAAATTCATTCGAGAGAGCTCGGCGGACAAAACATGTGCCGTCTATGGGTGGATTGTGCTTAAAAGGGTTCGATACTACCCATATAATCGATGTGGTTTCGCTTACAGGGCAGTATTCTTCCCCGATGCAAAATACTTTTCCGTCTGGAAAGTCGTCCATGTGTTTTGCTGTGTGATTGTTCGTCTGTGCATCAACTTAAAGGCAGCGTCCGCGATCAACCATTGTGAAAAAACTCTGCATTGAAAACGAACGCGGAGTCCGCAACCGCAGCGGAGATCCGACTCTTGCGGCTCGAAATCGATTGGTTGACGAGGGCGGAGTCAACAAGGCTGAGCTGACGCCTCCTTTCCTGTTAATCCCGCCCCGATTGGTTAACAGTTGTCAATGCTTGCTGGCATTGATATACGCTGAATTTCTAGAGTTCCGAGGCGGCGACGTGTATTGGAGAACTCACCAGAAGTTTGCGAAACTCGTCCACATGCCTTAAATTTCATAGGGTCTTATTTCACGCTCTTCCACACCTTTTTCCTGCTTTTTTTGATTAGTGCTTCATTGGCCACCTGTTCTAGCAAATGTGACCCCTGAAACCTGCCAAAGTCCATCGCGGGCGCTGTCTTTAAGATGAAGTGTTCGAGTAATCGAATCATGTGAAATCGAGTTTTTCTTTCAGGTGGATCACCCGCTCGATTCGTGGCTCCCGATGAACTGCTCAAAATGTCTGTTGCTATGGATAACCTTGCTCTGGTTCATGAGATCGCAATCGATCCTAACTTCTCAGTTTCTGAGTGCCATCGAATCCGATTGAAGCAGCGATAAAGTAACTTGCTAATCTTTTCGCCATTGCGCTGCTGCTTATGTCTGTTTTAGTTGATGCAGATTAACTGTTGAGTTTCTTTTTGGCAGTTTCCAGAGAGAATATGCATCGCGCTTACTGGGATATTCTTACCGAGGATTTGGCGAAAAATCCTCCCGATTATACGCACGCTTTTAATCTTTTAATGGAAATAAAACAAGTAGGTTTTGCATTTTTTTCATAGTACCTGAAAATAAGCAGTTACTCTTTCAGACCATCCTGGACGACATATTGTCATCGGCTCATATCCGTTTGAGGGCAGAAGTGAATTCCGTGTTAGATGAGAGTAAGTTTTCGTTCAGTCTTATTGTTTTGAAATTGGTCCAGTTAATAAGATCAAACGAGCACGCGGGACTCCACCGCCCTCCACTGGCGGGAGTGGGAGGGAGGGAGGTGGGAATCAGAAAAACGTGTTAAACCAAAATTAACCGAAACCACCACTTCCATCCCCTTCAACCACAGCAGCATTCTTCTTGCATCCCATTCAGTACGTCCCCCACCCCCTATCACTTATTTCGGTTTGTGCAGCAGAATATGAACGGCAAAATGTTTGTTGAGCGGGGGAGGGGGAGTATCAGTAGCAGTGAAACGGGAAAACCAAAAAATCCTTTCTCAACGCGGCAAATTTCTGTAAAGTGCAAGTACCCCTTGGAATTACACAACGATATGGATACGCCCGTGAAATAGGAAGAATCAATTATTAAGAAGGATTTTCTCGGACCAAATACGACCCCCCTACCGCTGGGATTCCCCGACGTAGAGCGTGCCCCTGCGGCAGTAGCGCTGCGTTCCTGATCCTTTCTTGATTTGTTGGAAGCTGTAAAAATTGATACATAGCTCTCTTCTCGGTGTGAGTAAGAAATTGCACCTTGTCATTGCAAAATCCATAATCGAGTTCCAACATCATGGTTTCAGACTCACTGCGTAATAAGATGGAACAAAATTGTCTGGACGTCCATGGAATCGGTCGTTTCATTGTTGATTTGCTTGGGAGGCTGTGTGCTCCTGAAAGGGATACTCTTGTAGAGAAATTAAGGCACGAGGAGGGGATCGTTGAGTTGATAAAGTAAGTTTTCGTTTTGGAGATGCTTTTCAGTTGCCTAATGGTTCGATTTTCAGAGGCATTTTCAATTTAATGGATATTATGAAAAACGATTTGACAAATTATGTTCTATCGACTAATCGTGCTGCAGTAGAGGAATACAGTTCGAAGTTCGAGTACAAAGAGTTTCTGAAGTATCTCGAGAAATTCCCAGGTTCTTTGCTTAATTTATTGATTGCGAAGAAGTTGCGTATAGTTTGTTCTTACAGACGGCTCAATTATGACTAAGGAGTGGCTCAAACTTGCTTATCTCGAACTCCACCCCTCCACTTCTTCCAGTGGTTCACAACCTGAACCGAAAAAGGAGAAAGTAATTTCTGAGGATACTGATGACGACGAAGTTGTTAAGACAACTAGTAGAGGCTATCTCAAGTAAGTGCTGGCATACTCGCATAGTTGGTTTCTTTCGACCTGTTATCGTCAACGCTTTTCAGAATGGTTGAATCTCAAAACCCAGTACCGTACCCTGAAACTCTCCGTATAGACAAGCTGCGGCTGGCAGCATTAGCGGAGAAATTCTTGCAGATGAATGTTGTGACAAGTGCTGTATTCATTACCTGCAATCTCGCCGGGAAACAGGTACTTTCCTTTCAGTCCCACTTTTTTAGGATTAGTGAGAACCTAGAAAGGTCGATGTTTGACGCTAATTGACGCTGCGTTCGTACTTCGCAGCTCGAGTCATTATGTCGTGCAATACGGGAATAACGCGAGAGCAACTTACAGTGCTCCACCACTGATTAATGGACCGATGCAAGTGCAAATTTAATCACCTGTATCACCTGTGCTCCCGTTGATCATCGAGTTCCTCGAGCGGGCGCCAGTAACGTCTCCATTCGTCCCTGCAACGTGCAAGAGTTGCCCAATGGACTCTCTCTGCTCGACACGATGAACTTCATACCATTCGTTCAGAGCTTTCACGAAGAAGTCTGACCATCGCATAGGCGGTCGTCCAGGCGTTCGCTTGACATCCCGTGGAATCCAGTCTATGATCGCTCTGGTCCAGCGGGAATTTAATCACATCAGGAAAAAATTTATCCTGAACATTGCAGCGGCCCAACGATTATGAGTGAAAGGCGGTCGTGGAACTGAATCGTTCGAGTTGGGAAGTATGAACGCGGGCTTACAAAATGTTTTTTTGCAGTTGAATTTAAGTGAGTTAACGTTATTTGTATCAGTGATGACTCTTCCAGATTTCTGAAAGTGAAAATTTCAAAAAGTCGCTAAAGGATCAATTAATTGTTATCACAAATGACATAGAAGAAAAGTGAGTATCAAGACATGAAAGCTATTCGGACTACCATGGCTTGAATTTCGTTGTTCAGGAACCTCTTTGACACCTTGGACGCAATTTGTGAGCAGTCTGTCGCAACCACCCGCAAATGTGCGGACTCTTTGAACGTACAGCTGTCTAGTGACCAAGAAAAAGCTCTGCGTGAGCAGATAAAAGCGATCGGCGACGAAGGCAATGCTATTAGGACATTAGTCCGTGAGTCTTCCATTATTCTTCTCTTTCAGTGACTTTTGTGGCCTCGTAAACTGTTTTATTTCAATGTTTCGTATGGGAATATTTCACATGAAAGTTTTCATTTTTTTCAAATTTTCATTGTGTATTTTCTAGAGGGTACGATACGTGGATTGTTGTCCATTTATGCTCTTAGTTGATAGATCTTATTTTGAGGTTCGCGCATTGCCACGTTTGTAGAAGAAATTCTTCGCTCGCCTTCCGAAGTTCCCCATCGCCTTCTTCCTGGCCTTTCTGTCATTCAAAGCGAGCTTTGTGCATTTACCGCCAGGTACGTTGCGTGATAAGCAGCGTTCATACTTTGTGTCAGCGTTTCGAGCGTACGCTAGCTAGCGACTAGGAAGGTTTGGATGTTTTGGATCTAGCGTTCCGAGCATCCACCAGCGTATGCCAGCCTACAGCAGCGTTTTCGCGGGCAGTTTGCTCAAGCAATGGCCGGCAAAAACAGTGGCGTTTGCTAGATCGGCATCGATACTTTCCTAGTTGCTCGAAACACTGCTGTACACTGGCGCACGCTGACGAAAGTATGAACGTAGCCTTTTGCAAGTTGAAGTGGTTTGGCCACAACTGTTTTCACCGTTGCATTGGTTTACAAGGCGAGTAAAACTTTCTTACAGATTGCTGCGGTTGTGTGTTCACAATAGGAAGACGTTCTTTACGCTTTACAAGAGTATACTCAAAGAAATCAAATCGAACATGGTTGCTGCTTGAAACGTGTTCCATCTCTATGCATTTAGTGGAAGGCTTGCTCGCTTGCTATCAGTTTATTTCGCTGTATGGGTTTTTACGACATTCGGAACTAACATTATTAATAAATATGACAGCACTTATTCATGCATGTTTTTTTTTCGTGATCAGAATGGTCCATTCCAAGCCGATATCTTTCAATATTACCTGTCTGGCTGCGTTTTTTCTCCAATGATTTTGTAAGTAAATTGAGTTTAGAGGATGTCTTACCCACGTCATCCCAATGCCGTAGTTATAAAGCCACCAACACAAACTATTTCACCACTTATTCGGTTCGGAAGGTATGTGAATTTATTTTGATGGTTTCAGTTCTCGTAACATCTTTATTTTTCGCACTTTATTGCATCTATGACAGGTACACGGCGCTTGGTCTTGGGATTCTGTGGGGTGCGTACCGTCTGCGTCAGATCCGTGAACACCACGCCGATCTCCGTGAGTGGGAGCACGAGAAGGCTGTTGCGAAGGCAGCTGAGGACGCACAGAGGAAGAAGTGGCTTTCTAGAGAGGAGATGCGCTACCTGATGAAGGTATGCAACTGGATATTAATTTTTCATATTTCCTTGATATTGGCTCCATATTGCCTTGAAATTGATTTTTCAGGTGGTCGATCTTCCATTCGAAGAAGGAGTTGCTCAATTTGGAGTCGCCGATCTTTATAGGGAAGGAGTAGAGCAGAAGCTATTTTGCTTAGTAGAATTCAAGGTTTACAGATAAATCTGTTCAATTTGTTACTTTGTCACAATGAATTTTTTTAAGACGGTTCCATTGTAAAATTCGTCAGTTGACAGCTTTTGATATGGATGAAATTGTGCTGTCTTCGTTGCTCAATTTTTGGCTCAAAGGGCTCTGTGAGAGGGGTCGACGACATGTGGGAAGATTGAAAGGTTTTATTAAGAAAACTCTGACAAATGAACACAAGCATTAATGAGAGATTATGCTGAATCATGAATTTCACACTTCAGGAATAAGCATTATTGCCTAGATTTATTCCGATCTCGTAGCACCCGCCTGAGAATTTTCCCTGCTGGTGACTTTGGGATAGCCTCCACAAATTCAACACCGCCTGCCAGGCGTTTGTACGAAGAAACTTGTTCTGAAAGAGAACGAACGCATCAAGCATCACCAGGGAACGCATACAGTCTTTTGAAGACAGGTTCCGCCATTAAGTGGTCCGCTAAATGCCTCAGTGCATTTGGCATCGTAGTCTGCATTCGCAAAAAGTACATTTTTCATCACTCGAAGGACAAGACCAAAGAGACTAGGGAAGCGTGATTATTGCAACCATTGCAGCCACGATTACTTTTTATCTGCAAGACAACGGCTTACAAGCGAAATTGCGTGTGTATGTAGTGTCTCCTGGAGTGTTGTAGGCTGATTTCTTATTGCTCCTACCGGAACCGCGCTCCTACGGGAATTGCTGCACATAGAATCCTGCTGATTGGGCTTGTCTTTATGGTGTACACGTATATGCCAGGGGCCCCCACTGCTGATGGCGTCTCTGTTCCCAAAGTTTTTTAAGCTTCTTTCGCTACTGGTCATGACAGGGCATTACTAACCGTAACACTCGACCGCGAAAATTGCCTGCAAGGCTTCGCCGTTTTAAAGACAGTTTTTGCGTTCTGAACTAGCTGCCGATAAATGACTTTCAATTAGATTGAAGAGCAAGAAAACCTCAAGAACACCCTAAACGGAACCCTTGCCTCACAGCCACACGGTCTCATTGTACGAACAAACCGGACTTGCTGGCGACTGGACACCCTACGAACTCTGTGCAACCTTTTGCTCATGAACCGCTTCCTCGCATCTTGCAGTGCTGAATGCTGTGTAATATAAAAAAACGACAGCAAATAGCCTTTGAAAACCCTGCGCATGAGACTGAGCCTACGTTAAGCAATGCACGACGACCTTTGCACCAAATATCGCATCATTGGTGAATTTAAGCAGCGCCCAAACACATCTTGCTTTGCGAAGCAGACTGCTACTGAACTAATGTTTTCTAAGAAAGTACCAGAAAGCAGAACAACTCATGAGCTTGAAAAAGAGTCGACAAAGTAATCCCTCTGAAGCGCTTACGACGCTGCAGGAACAGAATGCATCTACCAGCTCACTGGGTAAGTCGCTGTCCTGCCGACTGAACAGAGAACAGAGTGCCCAAGTCAACTGGCACTTAAACCTATTTCCAACCCCGATACTAACGAACATCTCTATGGTTAATCGCGAATGCTGCCTTCAAAGGCATTAGGCACGATAATTTGATTTCCGGTCTAAAATCGTAGCAGGGGTGCTATACTGAGAGAAAATGGCGAAGTGAAACGTCAAAAGCCTGCTAAAAAGCGTCAGTTCTACACGACTCAGAAGAGCGATTTCGGACGAGTTCCCCATCGGCATCGTTCCAAGAACCGCTTGTAAATACGGCTGCGTGTATGCAGCACCGCTCCGCTTCATATCAATCCCTCCGCTTCATTGTACGATAAATGAAATGAAGCGATACAAGCTCCAGAACAGGTCGGAAATTTGTGGGCGGGCTGCGCGCTGGGCGTCCGGGTCGCTGTTGCAGCTTGAAAGGACGCTATACGGGTACCCTTCTCAAAAAGATTACGCAGCGTCTCTCAGGGGCGCCGAATACTGTCTTGCTGAGCGTATTAGTGTAATAATTCTAAAGTTTTATGTTAGGGATTCCTCGTGCCACTTGCCTCTGAGCTATAGGGCTAATTGAGTGGACCTGGGAAGTCACTCTCAGCAAGAGTCCGCTTGCTTT
>MU916243.1:4447-15695 GCA_036418165.1 Cooperia oncophora | reverse complement strand
AGGCCCATTGCCTCGGCTTAGAGCCGCCGCCGATTCGCGCAGGTTGGTTGCTCGGAGTGATCTTCCTTCACTAATGCTGGTTGGGAAGGAAAACGTCAGCATTATTCATTAGAGACATTAGGAAGTGAAGAAAAACGAACTCCTATGTCGTATTTTATTCAAAGGTGTAATAAAGAGTAGGAAAGAAAAAGCTTTCAGCTTCTTTTTGGGATACGCCACGCATTCTACTTCCATTCACGACCGCGGCGGCATTCTGACAGTGATTTGACCCATACAATGACTTACAGGAGTAAGCCGATGTAAAAGGCAGTTATACTCTCAGATGAGTCTGGCACCAACTATCTTACTCCGGACGCCTTCAAGGCTTGTTTGGCCGAGGCGGGCATCGATCACAGAGTTGGCCTCCCGTTGCGAGTATGGTTAGCGGCGGCCATCACACCGCCTCCGCCTTTCGGGTAAAAAGTATTAAGAAAAGAAATGTCATCACTTATCTTTGCAACTGGACTCATCATTATATTTTTTTATCAAATTGAAGCGGGTCCGGACTGCGTTTTCGCTGAATTAACATCGCGGCTAAGATGGCCACAAGGACGAGACCGCGTTCATACTTTGCGAATCGAGCGATTTGCGATTTCCAATTCGCTTCGCTGCAACGGCTCTATCATCGTCTCCGATGATGCCCCTTCGACCCCAACTGTCGGGGCATAGGGCTGTAGTAACTCAAACAGACAATCTCATACTGCCACTTTACTGTTTCTTCTGCATTCACCAGATGAAGTCTCGTGCTATCTCTCGCTCTCGCGTATATTGAACCACCGAGCTATTTGGCGCAAAAGGGTTAAATTAACCCCAAGTCTCAAAGCACCCACAAAAGGCCGCGCTCCTCTGCAAATCATTGGACCGATGTAAGCCGCAAAGTCAATCACTCCCGAAAATAGAACTTCTTTTAGACCGTTGCACCTTGCCATCGGTGCTAGTGCTTGAGAGAGAATGGCAGAATAGGAGAATACGGGTTGCCTAACCAAACTCTCTGATATTAATCGGAGCCGGTTGCCAGTGTTTCGAGAGAGTATAGAAGAAGAGGGTGCCAGACTGGGTGATTAGCCAACGCGCATCTTTCTAACCTCCCATACTCTCTCTCTCGAAGCAGTAATTTTCCGGCGGCCATCGATATCAGTCTATAGCTGCGTTCTCGTCTGTAGCATCAGAGCGCTGTTGTAATGGTAGCGCATCGACGCGCGTTACAGCGCGTCACAGCACGTTACGGCGAAGTCTGGACGCTGTCTTGCTAGCAACATTGATAAAAGTGCTTTCACCCACCACAACTTTGGCGCGGAATCTAGACAGTTGGCGAGATCGCAGGAAAGGCCTAGGTGGAGTCCTTCCTCTGAGCCCGCATCTCTCTGTCAAGTCTTTTCTGTAAACCGTGTGCTCGAGAGAATTAGCGAAGAGGACCAGATAAGAATTGCTCAACAGGCGAGCTGAAGGCGAACCTACTTTATATCACCCCGATTCGCTGCGGATCAAGGGGCGTGTCAGGCAGTACGTGCCATGGCGAAAAACCCGCTCTCTCCCAACTTTTGAAGCAGGTGTGCGACAACAACAATTGGCAGAAAACGAGTGGCATTCTACAGACTTGTCACTCACTCGCTCCAATGGCTGGAGGAGAACGGATTTCGCACCGCGGTAAACTCATCCCGCCTGGAACGCCCGTTTGTCCGCAGCGAACAAGACTCTACGGGTTGTGTTGTGTTCCTCTTCCATGGGTTCTACCCGTTCCGCAATGCTCTAGCTCGACGTTGATATATCCAAGGTCGGCAGGTGCGGACTTCCGGCAGCAAAGGAGCTATTACTCAAAAACAGATGTCCTCTTTACCGCACTGGCACCAAAAGCAACGACAAATAGTGTAGGAACACTAGTCCACTAGTTTGAAACGCATTACTTCCAAGTGGTTGTGTGAGAACGTGTCATTTATTGAGTCAGGTTTTCAGGTTCAAATAACTAGGAACTGTTTATTGCTGATAGCAACACTATTTCAGTTACTCGGATTGCCCGAAAAGTAGGTTTTCTATTTGGTTCGCTTTGAATTTTTCTGGAATAGTTGTCATATTCACATATACTTCGCTGCAAAAGCTGTAACCGTGAAGGAATCTTCTTGTGTCCCCTCCCGCCCACCTTCAGGGAACAGCATGCGATAAACAGCCAGCTGTTCCAGAGTGCATGGACGATGAGCGTGCTCTATTGCGAAAGACCCTGCTCCATTGCGAAATACTAGCAGGGCAACTGTTACAGGCCCGTTCCATTCTGCGTTTTCAAAATTGCAAAAAACTACGGCACTGTGCAGGCATACTTTTTGCGAACTGTTTGGGAGGTGCTACTGGGGGAAATTTGGAAGTCTCATTAACCAGCATTCCCATCTCTGTCCATTTCTCACGATTGTAACAGTTGTCCCGCTTCAAAGAGTGCGCCAGGTTATAGAGTGCACGGATTTCATCACTTTTAAGTCCTCATTTGTAATCTTTTTCCTTCAGCAGTGTTTTCTTGTGGTGTTAGTACTCATGAAAGTTGATCACCTTTTGTGGGCTGTTGACTAGTAATTAATTTCCTTCATGCGCAGATTTTCGTCTTCAATTCTTTATGGAACCGCGACGTTCACAATTTCCCTCGATCCTTGCCATCTTTCTTTTTTCGCTGAACCTTGTCAAAGCATTGGTCCATATACCGGGCCATTTTGTAAAGTCCCTCGAATATACCGGGTCATTTCATTTCAGTCCAGCAAAGTCCTGCAAAGCTTCGGAATTCATTCGAGACATTCCTTCAGTTTTTCGATGTTCTATCGTCCTTTATACCGCAAAAGGCGAGACGATTCTCATTCAGAGTCTATGAATTTCCCTAAACACCGGGGAAGAAGGAGTTCGTGGTTAGGTTAACCAGCGGTGCTGTTCAAAAAATTGATTTCTGCATTTTGTAGAAAGTACTCTCCCCCCCCCCTCGGATTGTTTACAGGATTACAGAGCGACCAGGCATAGGCATTGTAGGCGCAGTTTGGCTTGGGGGAGGGGGATTTTGCCCTTCCGCTGCTTTCCATGCTCGTGTCAAGCCATCAAGTAGAGATTTGTAAAATCTTATGGCACGAGGTGATACCTGTCAAAGTCTGTAGAGACTACATGTCGACTCTCGTGAAGAATGTCTGTCAAGTCTATTACTAGAAGCAGCGAAAGTACATAATGCCCCTCCCAAGCCGAATTGCGTCACGCCGTCTTTACAAAATGGTCTTCTATATTGGACTAGCCTCTTTGTTCCGCAAATTCCTGATGAATATGCTTATTTAGGTATGCTACGCGTTTGTATGAATGGAAGAAGCAGTCGCGAATTCATACAAAACGGAGCGGGGTATTTAATTAAATTGAGATGTCTTTCTTCCACATCGTCCCCTCTAGTTTCATGTAGTTCCATTAGCGATAAGGTGAGTTCAAGGATTGCTCTTGTATAAATAAATCTTTTTGATTGTGGACCAATTTTTCAGAATAAAAGCTCCTTGTCACAGAAAGAGGTATCCCGGTTACTCCAGAAAGATACCTGGTTTGAAGGGCGATTTGAGAAGCGAGTAAGAGATGCGCTTAATTGGTTTGCCACTCCCAAAGGTTTCAAGAAGTTCTTCGATTCTGATGATACCAAATCTTCGGACAAAGAGAAATCAGACAGTCCACCAAAATCATCAGGTGAGAAGCTTTTAGTTTCTTAAATCCTTGAGTGCGTTAGATCTTTCAAGTCCGCTTTTTAATTATTTTTTTATGTGAGTATCATTGCTTCTGATTACAGATACTAAAAAGAGTAAGAGCTCAGGAGGCAGTGGCGGATCTGGATCACCCTTTGATCAGTTGTAGGTTTTCGCCATTCTCTTTAGTTTTTGTTTTTAATTCTGAGGTTTCTTTACTATCCATTCTCCCCTGCACTATATGGTGTAGTTTGGTTATTAAAATCATATTTTCTCAAGGTTTCCGGTTATTCCGTCGGACAAGGGCGGGTTTTCAATTCGTAGAGAGTATTGTTCAAAACAGTTCGTTGCAAATTATAGAGGTTCATGTGCAGACCAAAGAGACCCCAAGTAATTGTTCGTTTTTGCTGTGACTTCTGGTAATTTCAAAGAAAGAGAGAACAGCTGGTGGTTCGAATCCCCTCGGGTACACGATCATGCATTGCTGCAATTTTTATTTTCTTTTTCTATTCAGCAGCAAGACCTTCGTTTACGGTTGCCTACAGATGGAGCCTACCGATCTCACCAATGTGAGACGACCAGTTTGACTGGAACTACGTCAAACAATTTAGCCAACTTAGAGAATGTCCCCACCATTCCCCTCCCCCCCCCCCTCAAACTGCACAGCGGCGTGGCCTCACCTCACTGTGGATGAAAACTCTATTTTTGCTGTTCTGAGAAATAATCATGCACAGAGGACTCTCCTGATTCCAGGGCTTGTCATGTTCAAGCATTCTTCCAAAGGGGGATAGGAGATGAGAATCGTGTTTTATTTATATATTTGGGAATTTTTTTCTCGTCTGCAGTTTGATGTGCTCCATGTGCTCCGCTAGGTGCTGAAGCTTCTCTTGTAATGAAGCGACTGGAAGCGATAGCATAGAGCAAGCGTAGGGGCATTCATACTTGGCTGTCCTGTCTCAGGTCGTTCCTAGCGAACGAATCGCGAACTACGAACACTGTTTGATATCGTTTTTATTTCTTATGATTATTACGGTGTTCTACTTTTCTGAATAAGTTTATGTTCACTTGTTTTGTTTTCAGTCCTGGTGGTTGGCAACAAATCGCAATTAGTGTTGGTGTCATTATAGCTATTTATTTGATAATAGACTATCAGTCATACAGAGAGATATCTTGGAAAGAATTTTTCCATGAATTCCTTGAACCTGGAATTGTAAGTTTTATGAAACTCTTCAGCTCGTTCGCTGTGAAGGATACAGTTTTTCTGTCCATGATTCCAGGTGGACCGATTAGAAGTTGTTGATAAGAGGTGGGTCCGTATTGTTTCTTCAGCAAAGACGGGGGTGAGTTTCTTTCTATCCTTTGGCTCTCAATGTTTCAGTTTTGAGCATTTGATTTTGTTTAGCAAACGTGCTACTTCAATATTGGGAGTGTAGATAGCTTCGAACGAAGTTTAGCTGCTGCACAAATGCATTTGGGATATGATGCTGATCGGCAAATCCCTGTTCTTTATAAATCAGAGTTCGATTTGTAAGTTATCAATCACATATCTTCTTTCTTTTAAATCCATTCACGCTCGTCAAACTGTAGTCAACGCCTTTTTTTCAGCAAAAGGGAAGTTCCAAATATTATTAGTATAGCTTTTCCCTTGCTATTTGGTTATTATATCTATCGTATGTTGAAAGGAGGTGGAGCGGCTGGAGGTGAGTTACGAGTTTGCACGCTGTCTTTATGCTACCGATTCAGCGACGCAGCTTGATGGGCGCTGATCGGCTCAGAGGAGGGAGCATTTTGCATTTGCGCTAGTTTGTTCTGCTAGTTCCTTTTACATTACACGTAAGGATTTGTAGACTCTTGCCAAGAGAGCGAAGAAGCTAATGATATTGCATAGCTTTGAAGGAATTCACAGATCTCAAGCGACGCGTTGATTGATGGGAACCAGCAAAATGCCCCCATCAAGCCGAACTGCGCCGCATTATGCTCCTATCATTTTCAATTTTTCAAATTTCGGTTACTCTTCCAGTTAACCTTGCATGGCTAGTTCCATAGTTTCAATAGTAAAGGAATTGGCGCTGGAACCAGCATGGATCCGCAGGCTAGCTAGCTTGGCGGCACAGGAGGTTTTGACGCCAGCACCGGGTGGAGACAAAATTACAATCGCGTCTACCCTCCCCCCTCCGAAGAAAAATTTCGGCCGAAATATGGGCTCTATTTTTTGAAAGCGGGATAGTACATTTGAGGTGAATAGTGCTTCTCATGCATATGGGTGGCATAATGGCCGGAGTTTTGGTCTAGCCATGAGTAGGTCGAGGATTCCTGCGTGGTCCCTTTATGCAAAAAAAACGATATTCGTGTGGGGGGGGGGGAGTTTGTTCGCCCATCCCCGAGCCGCTTCTGTGTCCTGGGTCACACAAAAGTCAAAAGAAGTACATGAAAAGTAAACTATCGAAGTTCTTACCTGTACTGGACTAGCGCCGAAGAAGTATTTGTTGTATCTAAACTGGAATTTTTTCAAGGTGCAGGTCGAGCAGGTGGTGGTGGTGGCCTAGGAGGAATGTTCGGTGGTTTCGGGCAAAGTACGGCAAGGATTATCAACAGGGAGGACATCAAGGTTATTTCCCTCCCCGTTCGACCTGATCTCTTCAGTCGGTTATTTTCTATATATTTTCTAGGTTGCATTCAAAGATGTTGCTGGTTGTGAAGAGGCCAAAATTGAAATCATGGAGTTTGTGAATTTCCTGAAAAATCCGCAACAGTACAAAGATCTTGGGGCCAAGATTCCAAAGGTTAGTTGCTTCTTGCCCTAACGATGGTCATTTTTGTGTTATTGTAATTCGTTCAGGGTGCTATCTTAACTGGACCGCCTGGTACTGGTAAAACGTTGCTGGCGAAGGCGACTGCTGGAGAGGCTAACGTGCCTTTTATTACCGTATCTGGCTCCGAATTCTTGGAGGTATAGGTTTTTCAAAGTGTATTCGTGTCTGGATTACTTAACTGGACAGAGACTGAACTTGGTCCTTTAATCTTATCAATTTTCTGCTCTCACCTGCGTGCCCTTCTTCATGACCATCCCGCCCAGGAGCCCTCTCCCTGTACTGAAAAATGCTCGTCCTGGGTTTTGCATTTGTTCTCCCACATCTTTCTACGAGCTGGCGCTCGCTATGCTCTGTCGGCATTTGTCAAACTGTATATTCCCTCGCTGATAGAGTCCAGACGCTACTTCCGTCACATCTTCGGCCCAGATTAAGAAGGGGAGAGGGTAAGAAGGAGGGACGAGTGAAAGAGTGAAGTAAAGGAAGGAGGATGAAAAGAAGGAGGTGGAAGGCTACGTGGTGGATATCCTAAAGCGGTGCTCTATCACGGCATCGCTGCTGTCTCTCATGAAGGAAAAGGCGCCGTTTGGCTTCGTGGGGGCACCAAATAGTGAAGCTTGTTCAGGCCACTTTGTGAATACCTGTAAACTCCATGTAACCAAGGTGGTTTGTAATTCTCACCAATTATAACCTGTTAATTATCCAAAAAGGAACTAGGGAAAGTGCAAGATGTCTCTTCCATGCCGATAGCGCCGGGAAAAGTTCAAATAGTCGTGTAACCGTGTCCTCGATGAAATTCCCAAGTGATTTCAGATGTTCGTCGGTGTTGGCCCTGCCAGAGTTCGTGATATGTTCGCCATGGCCAGAAAGAACAGCCCGTGCATTCTTTTCATTGATGAAATCGATGCAGTTGGTAGGAAAAGGGGCGGAAAAGGCGGAATGGGTGGGCACTCGGAGCAGGAGAATACTTTGAATCAACTGCTTGTCGAAATGGACGGTAAGTTTCCTGAAGTTAAATTTTACTTGTTTTGCTCTCAAGTAGTACTTTCAGGTTTTTCTACGGAAGAGTCATCTGTGATAGTCATAGCTGCTACGAATCGAGTTGATATTCTCGATTCGGCTTTGTTACGTCCTGGTCGCTTTGATAGGCAAATATATGTTCCTGTACCGGATATAAAGGTTCTTTTATTCTTTGGGTGCTGTTTGGCTTGGGGGGCATCAATTGGTACATAGCGAAGCAGGTTCAAGCCATTTTGTGAAGACCTGTAAATTCCTGTAAGCAAAGTGGCTCGCGTATACCATTTCGCAGCTGCACAGGAGTTCTCCTCGAAATGTATCTGCTAATCAACATGAACTAGCAGAGGGAACTAGCTGAAGTGCAGAATGCCCCTCCCATGCCGAACAGAGCCTTTGAATTTATTCCAAGAATTCTCTTATAATGTTCTTAAGGGGCGGGCTTCTATATTCCGAGTCCATCTTGCTCCTCTGAAAACTTCATTGGATAAGGTGCAACTCTCAAGGAGGCTTGCTGCTCATACTCCGGGTTTCTCTGGTAACTCCGCTTTCCTTTCGCAAATATGAGCGATTTTTTCATGTAATTGAATTTCTTCAGGTGCTGATATTTCCAATGTTTGTAACGAAGCGGCATTGATTGCTGCTAGAGACGCTTCGGAGGAAATAACTCAAAAGAACTTCGAGCAGGCGATCGAGAGAGTCGTGGCCGGTATGGAGAAGAAGAGTCAGGTATCAGTCTATACCTTATCTTATCTCATCATGTGTATTATCATCTATTATCATCATACAGAAGTATTTTGTGTGACCGTCCGCGAAAAAAAAGTTATTTTCGTAGGTATTACAACCGGAAGAGAAGCGTACAGTTGCATATCACGAGGCAGGTCACGCTGTAGCAGGATGGTTTCTCGAACATGCCGATCCCTTACTCAAAGTAGAATTGTTTGTCATTTCTTGTATACATTCGGTTATTGAACTGTTTCACGTTCAAAGAAGTTGGAAGTTTAGGTTTCTATTATACCTCGAGGCAAAGGACTGGGCTATGCGCAATACCTTCCTAAGGAGCAGTATTTGTACACTAAAGAACAACTTCTTGACAGGTTTGTGGTAATTTTCGGCTAAAGTAGTTGGTGAAGGGGTGCGTGCTTATCTGCGGCTCTCATTGACATTGTGGTTGTTTGACCAGCAGGTCTGTTTGAGTAGTCCTGTCACGAAATCATGTAGCGCAGGCAGATAGCATACTATAGCGATTGCCGGAACATCAGAAGGTAGGGAAGAACGCCCGCCCGCCAAACGCGCCTGTCATAGAACAACTAGAGTTTCCGTTGGGGGTCCTGGCACGAACGGCCAGAGCGCATAGAAGTAGAGAACTGTGGCTGCCAAGGGATTGAAATGTGCAAATAACATTCGCGAACAGTGTATGAGTTTCTTCAAGAGGAGTGGATTCTAAGGTGGATGAGCCTTTTATGACTTAGTGAGAAGTTGGAGTGTGTAGGGTCACAATGGTCATATAAGGCCATGCAGACGAGAGAGCATAGAGAAAAACAGAAAATTGGCGCTTCTAAAGAGATCGATTTGAGTTGTACGTAGATCTAGTAGAGCTGATTGACTTGCCCTGTCGCGAAGTCATGTAGCGCAGACAGATGGAGGGTAGCGCCTGCCAAAGCCTCGAAAGTTGCGCAAGAACGCCGGCCTGACAAGCCGCAAATCACACGTCAGAAGTTGGAACATGTGAGGTCAAAGCGGCACGTTCTAGGAGAGCGCAGATAGGAGCCGAAAAATTACGCATTTAGAAGGTGTCCATACTTTGCATCAGCGTTTTCAGCGCCCGCAAGCGTTTTCAGTGATACGCTTACCTCAGGCGCTGAAAATGCTAGCAGACGCTGAAAACGTGAACGCTCAAAACGCTGGATTGATAAAAATACATTCTAAGTCACTAAAAAAAGCTGGCACAAAGTATAAACGATTTCTCAAAGGGATCAAATCGCTCGTAGACTGGATACTGTGGAGCGGGAGGCGCAGTTTGACGGCGGGGGAGGGCATTTTGCACTTTTCTACTTCCCATCGACGTGTCGACCTATCTAGACAGCCTCTTCTCGAGTTGACAGGTTTTAACATGATGGCTTGACGACCTTGTTCCAGCTTCACAAGAGTTCACAGGTTTCGCCAGAGTGAGACATGTAAAGCGAACGAAGCAATGGTAGTACAAAATGCCCCCCCGTCGTATAACTGCACCGGGGGGACATCAATCTATTCCTTCGTGAGTTCAGCCTAAGAAATTTCTAGACGACAGGAGTCGGTGCGGTCTCGTCACCCCCTCTCCCAGCTACCTTGGCTCCTTTATTTTCTCTGTTTCATAGAGTAGCATTCCATAAGTTGATTAATCCTGAATCCCCCAGTTGTCGTGGTCGGCCATCAAATCTTCTTTACTAGTTTATCTTTTTTTATTCCTTTTTATGACATTATGAGTCGGTGTTTCAGGACGTGCATGACTCTAGGAGGGCGTGTATCTGAGGAAATTTTCTTTGGGCGTATTACTACGGGAGCACAAGATGACTTACAAAAGGTGACACAAATGGCTTACGCTCAGGTTAGTTCTTTATACATTTTACAATGTTTTAATAATTATTGTTTATTAATCTCAAACAACCACTTCAGCTAATCAATGTTTATTCATTAAAATTCTGATCACGTGAAGTTGATAAGGCTTTTCGCCATTCCACCAGCGTTTTCTGCCTACGGTGGTCTCGCATAGGTTGCAGGTGGTACAGCATACTGAAAAAAACAGTTTAAAAATAATTATTAGAATTGTGAACACAGGAAGGTAAGAATTGAGGCCCTAGCGGGGGGGGGGTGGTATTCAGTCCCTAGGGCCTCGTTACGCAAAACTGAGGTTACCGTCATAGGAAAACGCGCTTTTGCTGAACGAACTCGGCCCACAGACGCCAAGTATCTCCCCAATAGGCTTGAGCAATCTCTCAGCTCGATCGTGGCAAGCGCAAGGAGTAATTCTAATGCCCCCCCCACACCTTCTAGCAGATTTAGTCTCAATTAGCTCTACCCTAGCGATATCATTGGCCATGACCCCAAAGTTTTTTGACTTCTCCTTGGCTCACCTGATCATATCCAGTTGGCGGATATATGGGATACGGTCTTGAAGGTGGTTGTCCTAATTGGTAGAAACTTGATTCGGGAATGATGATCACGGGGTACTCAGTGACTTCTTGGTGCTTCTGAACAGTATTAGGGCATAGTGGTGTGTCTGTTATAAATACTGAAACATACCTGCACCTGTGGGTATCGTGGAACTTCGCCGCCAAGTGCACCTAACCATCTCATATTCGGGAATCCCTGAAATTGTGCCCTTTTGTGGATTTCCTCTCATTCGCTAAATTCCTACATTTGTGAAAATGGTTGTGTAGAAAAAGCGGACAGTACCGATGTGCTCAATGGAGAAGTAGGAGAAATACCGGCTCCACCAAGCGCACCTAACCAGCCCATGCCGGGGAAACCCTGAAATTGGGCTCTTCATGAGGACCACATCTAAAACACTGCGACTACCCTAAAGATGATCCTTTCCAGGTGTGAGGTGGTCAGCTTTGCAGCTGTAGAAAGGTGACACTTTATTCGCTCAGAAGTGTACGCAAAGTAAGCTGGAGAGTTGTGATGGCCCGCTGGCTCCGCCTACTTGATGGCTCCGCCCTCTAT
>MU916242.1:1579-15513 GCA_036418165.1 Cooperia oncophora | reverse complement strand
CTGTGAGCCGCACTATGAATTTGGTAGTCCTTCCCTTCTAATGCCCATTATCAGATCTTATCAGCTGATATCACATCCTGTCACCTACCAATAATGTTTTCGTCCCACCCCTATTTCACTGCTCGGAACCAACGTCCCACTGCTGCTGTGGCCCGCACTATGGACTGGGTGACCATCCCCTTTGGACGCCTCTTATCGAATCTTATCAACTGATATCACATCCTGTCACCCACCAATGGTGTTCCCGTCACACCCCCTCCATCACTTCCTGGAATCAACGTTTCTCTGCCACTGGGACAGGTGTTATGAATTTCGTGACACACACACACACACAGACACACTTAGCGGATTATATATAGTAGGATGTTGAGTCGGTTGCTACGAAATGTCGCTTCGGTACTGAAAGTGACCAGGGTGTCTGCTGTTTGGAACACGCTCATGATTTGTTTTATTAATCAACCGTGAATCTTAATGCTTACATTAATAACTAAGCGCCCTGCGTAAATGGGCAGTCATAAAAGCCCAGAACGCCTGTTCGACGGATTCTGAGTATACAAAGACTGAGACCAATGTGTGTTGTAAAGGTCAGTTCAGTCGCTCCCTCCGTTGCTATATCCGAAATAACTTTCACGGATACATTTCATGAGCAGGATGCCTGTTCGCCCTCTGCTCTTCGGCGAAGATCTTCCTCTAAAGGTTCGATCAAGCGCGTCGCTATAATAAGGCATTTATCATTCAGGCCTACTGCAAGACCCATACTGATATTCCATCCACCAAGCTGGTACAGTTTGCTACCGATGGAGCTCGTGGTATGTGCTACCTAGCAGCACGTCAGGTCTGTTATGTTAAACAAACCTTTTCTAGCATACCTACTCAAACTGAGTTCTCTGTGTACTGCATGCCGATCTTTCCAAAACAGAAAATTACTCACAGTTGAAATCACCGCGATCGGTCCGGTCGCAATCAGCGGCCCCTTCTCCACCACTGGCTGTTTTCTTTCCAAATCAATCTCTTCCCGTTCACCATTGGTACAGCAAGGCAGCCGGAGGCGGAGTCTTCCCGCCCTGCTGACACCGTCTCCGCTGACTGCAACTAGAGAAATCTCGTCCAGGGCCAGTAATCGACACGCGTCGAGAAGTGGCCGCGGTGAGTTCATCTGGGGTTTTAGCCTACACCCAGTAAAGAAAGGGACTGCGGAGGGAAGCGGAAGATCTCTGCTACTCTTCATAAGACCCATCACTTGCATTGACTTACGCTCATTTTCGAGGCAATTGACCGAGATGCTATCTAAACGGAGCCGAGGTAACCTCTTTGAAAAAATTTCGCGCGCGCGCCTGTTTGAATCTTTTCATTGGGGCGCTCTATCTTATGAGCCGTATACAACAGCCCGGAGGTCAGTTCAAAAGGCTTATATTACTACGATGAACATCGTTACAACGATGAACTTTGTTCACCGTAGTACAGTATTGGAGTCATTCAGTAATGATCAATAACTACTAAGCTATCGAGTAGCAATTAAAGGCAGTTGGCACGATAAATCCCCCAAGGCGACTAGGATCAATACTCCTGGCAGGATAGAATTCCGCGACCCTGGCGCTGCATAGCGGTTTCCCCGAGGAAGGTGCCCTTATAAGGCAAGCCACAACTTTACGTCCCAAACGCCCGCCACGCCCGCCCGCCCACAAATGGACGACCGTTCCTGACGCTCGTATTCATTCATTTGCTAAGCAAATTATGAAGCGAAGGGATTGGTATGAAGCGGCCGTGATGCTGCATGCATACATGGGTACACATATGCAGCCGTATCTTCGGTAGCGGTGATTGGTAAGATGCCTACGGGAAACTCGTCCGAAATCGATTTTCAAGTCACTGAGAAGGCTTTTTCTTCGCAGGATTTTGACCGTTTCACTCCGTTCTTTCGCCATTTCCCACTATATAGCGCCCTACTAGCATTTTAGGCCGAGCACCAAATCATCGTGCCAACTGCCTTTAAGGAAATCCCTTTAACTAAGGTAAATTCTTTTCATGGCTGGTGGTCTGAGAAAGCGGAATAAAAGGGAAAAGGGGAGATTCGTGTGATTACGATCCGAATAGGGCTTCTTACTGGTTCACGAAGTCATCTAACCAGGGAGGTCGTTCAGGACGTGGCGCGCTTTTTGAAAACGGTTTTTTGCATTGTGTAGGGGCACGTTCATGGACTACCAAACTGACGTTCATTTTTCCTAAATGGCTCTTTGAATACCAAAAAAGGAGTGAAGAAGAATGAATAGAAACCGATTGGTTTTGAGCCCCTCTGGGCTCCAAATCACTTGCAACTTTGACCAGTTGCTGAGTAGAGGGTCCTTATAAAGGCACTATAGGAATCGAGGAGGAAAATAGTCGCAAATGGGGTCTTACTTGCGCACGTGATTGAGAGTGAACGGCTCTGAGCGGCTTGTCGGAATGGTTTCTTCAACGATCGGAGCGGTGTTCAGCTACAACGATCGGATGGCCTAGTGGATAGCGTGGAGGATTCTCAATATGGATAGCGTCAGGATTATCAATCGTCAGTGTAGCGAGTGGGTGTGCATGGTTCGACCTCCCTAGGCGTGCGGGTTTTTGCATTTTTTTAGTTTCGCTATCCTCGCTTCCATAAATGTCTGTGCATGAGTATAACATGGATATTTGCCATTCATGGGCAAATTCTTAACGGTAGTACCCCGTGAGTCGGTGTCACACTTCTATTACAATTTTCTCTTCCATTAAGGAAGGCTACTACTGGAAATTGGTTTCTATGTGTAAGTAAGTGATATGATCATTAACATGGAACTTAATTTTAGCTGCGGTGCCACTTGTCTCCGATTTGGATCAACATCAATATCCCACTGTGTTCGTTATGTACACCCATAAAAGGGACGTTTAGCACTACTCTGCCCGTCAAATCGCGTCAGCGCCAGAAATAAGTATCAGATATCGTATCAGGATCATCGATAACCCCTATAGGGACAACAGAGCGTCAGGAAAATTTTTTTCGACCTTGGGTGTATTGGATTGTGTACACGAGTCTTTCTATTAATCGTGCTTTGCCTGTTATTTGAACCTTCCCATTCATTGATGAATAAAATAAAAACTAACAACAAGGATAACACCGTTGGCGAAAAACGACAAAAATTCAGTCAATCCCCTCCATGTGCATTTGAAATGGGGAACAGAAAGTAGAGAATCTATTCTATCGCTGCGAGGAGAACTGACACCTTCGTCAGGTGAGTACGCGCTAGGCGCAGCCGAACAAAGCGTCCCACGTATGGTGTGTTACGTGATTCCACATGCTTTCGAGCTTATAGCTGTGTGGAAAGACCTTCGGTGCAGCAAATTCGCGATACGGTTGCCCGGCGGCGCGCTACGTCATCGTTACGTCATCGTCGCTAGCAAGATCATAATCGTCAACCAAATGGTCCGCCTTAACCGAAAAAAAGTCTGAAGAGAAAATTCTCTGACGATTCTTCGCCTATATACGGGGTTATCCGTATGGTCCTGATCACGATTCTGACACTTATTTCCGGCGCTGACGCGATTTGACGCAGAGTAGCGCTAAACGTCCCTTTTATGAGTGTACATAACGAATACAGTAGAATTTGCCCATGAATGGCAAAATCCATCGCTTATAGCTTCTATGCATGACATTTATTGACAGCGAGGATCAGCACCAGACTTAAAAAATATGCAGAAACCCGCACGCTTAGGGGAGCCGAACCATCAACACCCACCCTCACTGACCGATTGATAATCCTCCACGCTATCCACTAGGCCATCCGATCGTTGTAGCTGAACACCGCTCCGATCGTTGAAGAAGAAACAATTCCTACGACGCGTCAGCAGCCGTTCACTCTTCAAGTCACCCGCGCAGATAAGACCCATTTAGCTGAATATTTTCCTCCCTCGATCCTACTAGTGCTTTTATAATGACCCTCATACCTCAGCAACTGGTCACAAAGTTGCAAGTGATTGCGAGGGCCAGAGGGGCAGGGCTCGAAACAATCGGTTTCTAATTAAATTCTTCTTCACTCCTTTTTTGGTATTCAAAGAGCCATTTAGGAAAAATGAACGTCAGTTTGGTAGTCCATGAACGTGCCCCTACATAATGCAAAAAACCGTTTTCAAAAAGCGCGCCACGTCCTGAACGACCTCCCCTGGTAAACGAATTGGTCTTATTTATTGTATGATGGACACTGTAAAAATGTGCTGAATGAGAAATGGTACAATGACAAGGGAAGGGAACAACCAAAAATTTAACATCGACAAGTAATTACCACATTAAGAAGAACTGACAAAAGCCAGGAGAAAGAAAGTGAGGGCAGTTCGTGTTGCGAGTGAAAAAAGGACAACACCTCTAT
Organism: Cooperia oncophora; assembly: GCA_036418165.1. Classification (NCBI taxonomy): domain Eukaryota; kingdom Metazoa; phylum Nematoda; class Chromadorea; order Rhabditida; family Trichostrongylidae; genus Cooperia; species Cooperia oncophora. Next base: position 11,140 of record MU916242.1, on the reverse strand, counting down.
GTCCGCTTTACTTTCATGACAAGCCTTTGAAGACTGAGACCTGTCCCTATGTGGCGAAACGGAAGTTGCGGGACATGCCAGCTGGAAACGATGCAAACTACAAGTGTCCTAGGTCCTAACCGGCGCGAGATACATTCGATGACCATTCTCATAGGAAAACATATCAACATCTGAATAAAGCATTCTGAACAGGTTATCAAAATTAGTTGCTGATTTGCTGTTCGAAATAGTTGCGCCTCCTTCACTAGATTGATGCGGCTGAATCTACTCTATTGCTGCATGCGGCTATACCTATTCACCGTCAGCATCTCCTTCCGCGCGTACGGTGGATATAGAAGCGTTGAATAGGTACAGCAGCGTGCAGCAATAAAGTGGATTCAGCCGCATCAGTTTAGCGAAGGAGGCGACGACTTTTTCGAACAGCGAGAGCGACGACTATTACCAACAGCGAATTATCAACTGATTTTGATAACATGTTCGGAACTCAGCACTCCTACGATAGCCCTCATTGCTGGTAATAACAGCCACACTCGAAGCGTACTATTACCCCCCCCCCCTCCCGCTTCTTGCTCCTGGCTTTTTCAGTCTTTACTTGATGTGGCAATTAAATGTCGATGCTGAATTAAAGATTGTTTCAAGTCCTCTTCCCTTGTCGCATAGACGTTACTCGTAGTCGCATCATTCCTCATTTTTAGCAGAGTTTTGTCGCTCTTTATTTGATTACCAGTTGGATCGCCCGGCTGAGCTTCACCGAGCTGGCCTTGGCTTCGCCAGGCGCGCTCCATAATGGGAAACGGAACTCTTTCAATCACTGGGTTGCTCATACGGCGCTGTATTGGTCGAATCATAACAGACAGAGCAACCCTGCGGATCCTGCACTCCTCAGCAAACGCTTATACTTGCGGTCCGCGCCATAACGCCCATACAACAATATATAGACTTATAGATATAGATCTATAGACCTACAGATCAATACAGCGCTTGCTGAAGTATAAATAATTGTGGGTACTATACTCCCTTATTATTCGTTCTTATCAGTAATTGAAAATTCGAAGAGAAAAACTCTCTAATTTTCCTGAACTTTTCGCTGTTTCGGCTAATACAATAGCCCCCCCACCCCCCCTCCCTCCCCCCTCCTGCCGCACGCCGACATCGACATTATATATAGTAGGATAGTGAAATGAGTTACATTTTCTACTGTTATCAAGGAGTTGATGGCTAAAGGAAAAGTTAGCCCCACTGAACCTTTACTTAGCAGTGAAGTGGTGATAGATGTCGTGAATATGTCCCCTTATCCTTTCTTATCAATTGATAAGATTGCCTGTCACTATCACTAAAACTCTATAATTTGGTAGTGTAAAGGCTCCAGCACTTTGACTGAACAACAACGGCAACGTTCCTTATCAGCCCCTATCAGCTGTTATCACTCCCGTCCCGTCGCCTTCCCCACCTCCCTCTTTATATCATTTGCTGAAATCAACGCCTAGCTGATGCTGTGTCCCGCGTTATGGATATGGTGACCTTCCCATTCTAACTCCCCTTATCAAATCTTATCAGCTGCTAGCAGTTCTTGTCACCCAATGATATTCCTGTGCCATAGCCTATATCATACCTTGGAACAAACGTCCCAGTGTTGCTGTGACCCGCGCTATGGACTCGGTACCCCTCCCCTTCTGACGCCTCTTATCAGATCTTATCAGCTGATATCACTCCCTGTCACCCACCAATAATGTTCCCGTCACAGCCTGTATATCACTGCTTGGAATCAACTTCCTACAGCAACTGGGACGGTCGCTATGAATTTCGTGACAGACACACACAGACATACTTAGCGAATTATATATAGTAGGATGGTATTTTATCATACGAATAACCTTGGTCTGTACATCCAGATGTGCTTCAGGGAACTTTGTAGAAACCATAAGGATGCCTACTTGGATCGTAAGTCGCACTAGTCTTTCCCTGGATTTCCTCTAGGTGCACGACCATTACTTGCAATGGGAAAGGTTCGTATGAGGCCTCTGAACCAAGCTCGGGCAGTTGAACGGGCTCACAATATAACGCGCCCCAATGAGAGCCACTCGAACGGGTGCGCGCGGGAAAGTTATTCAAAGAGGTTACCTCGGCTTCGTTTAGATAGCATCATTGACCGATGCCTTGGCAGGTTCTTCGAAGGTAACTTTCAGGTTATTCATCGTGATCTTGCCGCTCGAAACTGTTTATTGGGGCAGAAGGATGAGTTGAAGATTTCGGATTTTGGTCTGTCTATAGCAGATAAGACAGAAATGAAAATGGACAAGTTGAAAAGCGTACCCATCAAATGGCTGGCTCCTGAAACGCTTCGGCAGGTGGCTTCATAAGCCCACTATGTTTTTTGGATGCGAACACTAATTAGTTTTTTCAAGGGTATATTTTCAACGAAAACCGATGTGTGGAGTTATGGTGTATTGCTTTGGGAGATTTTTGCACGTTGTGCTTCTGATCCGTTCCCTGGAGAAACAAATGCGAAAGCAAAAGAGCACATCTTGAACGATCCCGCGCCTATGTCTGCTCCTGAAGGAAGTCCACCTATTGTGCAAGAAGTCATGAATGTTTGCTTCGTAAAGGTGAACAATCGTACAGTCCTTAGTGTCCTTGCTGAAAACTAATCAGCCAGAGTCTCAGGACAGAAAGCATTTTTCTAATTTCTCGTCAACACATCTCAATGATACGCACCCTACTTCGAAAATAATACCAGTTCTATTCTGTGTGGCCACGTAGGGCAGCGCGCATAGCTTGCGTCAGTGAAGAAATGCAGACGCAGAACTAACGAACTGCGGAGAACCGATACATTTCTTCAATTCATGCATTTCTTCGCTGTCGCACGCTATGAACGCGGCTTAAGGGAGGCAGTTGTAAATGACAATTAACGATTGATGCTTGGCGCTAACCAAGATGTACTCGTAAAGCACAGGGAAATGAGTGACTGATTCAGCACGACCTACCAGTCGTGCAGCTCTCATACGGCATGTCCTGCTCATTGCACGCAATCCTTACCTATACCAAGTTGAAGAGTTTCACCTAGTGTATGCCTCCTTAAAGGCCGATGGCCTAACGAGAAAAAGATCTACAGTCGCTGCGAGCTCTTCATATCCAACGACAAACCTGGAATAGCACATGAATGGCATGAGTGTCTAGTGAACGGTCCGTTGTATTTCTAGCCAATCGTGAACTTCCTAGCCGATGGAAGCTCTGTAAATACCTTGACTGAAATTATTAGCATACAGCACGAAGCTGGTATCGCCCTGTAGCGTCGCGCTTTTATGCCTTGAATATGAATTTGACAAAGTGCTTTCTCTCCTTCTTAGGAAATTCACGCCGATAGTAACTGGGATGGAAACTTAGACAACAACCTCACCCATTTTCATGGAAAGCGTTTTCAGAACCCAGAGGAGAGAGCTGACTTTGTCAAGATTCTAAAACTTCTTGCACCTAAAGAAGAACCGCCTACGATACCGCTAGCCGCTTTCCAAACGTATTAAGCATTATGCAAGAAGAAACTTCCAATTGTTCGCAGAAATTCTTAACATATCAACAAGAAACTAATTATGTACGTGTAACCATCATTACATGAATAAATAATTGCCGAATTTCATTTATTTACGTCTTATTATTCACCAGTCTGGCTGACGCGCATACTGCGCGCATGGTTAAACCTATGGTACTGATAACTGACAGGATTTCTGTGCCGACACCTAACAGTTAGCCTAATTCCCATGTTTCGAAAACGGCCCATTTCATCATGTTTCTCCCTTTTAATGAAATATGCAAATGTTTGGTGCTTATCATATTTCTGAAAGCACCATTCGTTGGAAATAGGATAGCATAGCGGTTAGAAGAATATCGATGGTAAAAATGTCGAAATCGTAGTGGCTCTTATCATTTATCTCTGGCCAACAATCCTCTTTTTGCTGAAACTCGAGCGTTTAGCGGTGGAAACAATTCCAACCGCTGAACTGAGGGTTTTTGCTAAGGGATAGAAACATCTTGACTCACTAAGCCTTCGCCCATTGATTCTTTGGCCATGGTGATGTGAGCATATACGGACTCCCAAAAGCCTGTTCCCTAAGCACCTCTGAATTACTTGCTGGAGCAGTTCCCCAGTGTTGCTACAACTCTGCTGTGAATTTTCGGGGCTATCTTATCAGCTGTTATCACTTCCTGCCATCCACCAATAATGTTCCCATCCTGCCCCCTATCTTACTTCTTGGAAACGTCCCATCGTCGCTGTGGCCGATGTTATGAATTTGGTGATCCTTCTCTTCTGAGGCTCCTGATGTTATCTTATCAGCTGGTATCACTTCCAGCCACCGACCAATGATGTTCCCATCCTGCCCCCTCCCCCTTCTTACTTCTAGGAACCAACGTGCCGTCGTTGCTCTGGCCGGTGTTATGAGTTAGGTAACCCACCCCTTCTAAGGCTTCTTGTGGTATCTTATCAGCTCTTATCACTTCCTGCCACCTACCAACGGTGTTCGTGCCCGACCCCCTACCAATATCAGTTTCGCTCTATCGCTCGTCCTGAAGGAAGTTATGAATTTCCGGTCAAACACAATACAGACAGACAAACATTACACCTCCCACACACAACACATACACACACACACACACACACACCAAAAGACAGACTTGGCGGATTATATATAGGATCAGGAAGCATGGTGCAAAAAACTAGCACAGATATTGTGCAGCAGCCTGGAAGGGAGGCTATTTGTAAGAAAGTTATGACTGTATGTTCATGAGGCAGACCGCTGCTGCTGCTTCCGTATAGCATATTAGAGACAGGGCCCGCGATCGTCTTTCGCGGGTTGTAGAGCTCAGAACCATTACATCATGTAGTAAGTGGAAGTTAAAGAAAAAAGAAAGAAACAGTCGAAGACTACCCAAACAGAAATCCATGTACGGGATCGAAAATGGACGAGTTAGCAGAGCTTCCGACTAGCCGCTCTGAATCCAGCCATCACCTCTCTGCTGCTCATTCTCGAAAGCACGTTGGAGGAAATCCTTCTTTCCTATGGCTGCGTTCATGCTTGCGACGAGATTGCCGACGCAATTGCATAACCGGCGGCAACCTCTCAAAGACTGGATACGTATTGGTGACGTTTTGGGCGACTACGTTCGGATGTGTACATACGTATCGATCCACGTCGACGTAATCGACGTAAGGAAGCGTTCAGAATTGCCCGCTGCATTGTCGCGCTTCAATTGTACCAGACCCCAGCTTCCCTTTATGTTCTTTCTTCCTATTCAATCCCTTTTTCACTGTTTCTCATTTCTACCTGATTCTTAGCTCCTCTTTTTCACTTTAACATTGAATTTAAACAGAACAAAATTTCAAACAGAACAGAACATTGAACAGAACGAAAACAATTTCGTAATCGGGATCAACATGATGCACCACTGCAAGACATCGAACATCATCGCAACCCTGAGACTGAATAATTAAAGTTGAAAACGGTATACAAAATCATTATCACAGTGTCCTGTATCAAAAACTACATTAAAATTCAATGTTAAAGTGAAAAAGAGGAGCTAAGAATCAGGTAGAAATGAGAAACAGTGAAAAAGGGATTGAATACCGGAAGAAAGAACATAAAGGGAAGCTGGGGTCTGGTACAATTGCAGCGCGACATTGTAGCGCGACAATTGCAGCGCGAAAAGTCTGGACGCTGCTTAACCAGCGACAGAAGATTAGATACGTCGACTACGTTCGGTTACGCCAGTTACGTCAATTACGTCCGCCGCTTAGTTGGTTCCATCGACTACGTCGGATCAGTGCGTATTCCAACTTCGCGGATACGTACTTTTCCGTGGTCGCCGAAAACGTCGCTACGTTCGAAAATATCGATCACGTCAACATCGCCGACGTCGTGATAAGTCATGAACGCAGCCTAAGAACTTATCACCGCCGACGAGACTTGGCAACGAAACCAATCGAAGGAGGAACTAGCTTGCGAAAGCTGAGCTGGTTTGGTCACGTGACGACTAAAACTTCTAGTGGAGGTCCTGACGCGAAAAGCCAAAGCGTAGAGAAACGCGTAGTTCTAGCAGAGGCTACCCTAAGCCCGCTCAACCTCCATTGAATCCCTAGGCGACCGGCTAGAGCGCGAGAGGAGAGTGACTTGGATAATGCTACGCTCGCTGTGCGCTACTGCGTGAATAATGCATGATCGAAAGTGCCCTTTGCTTTTGTGAATGATATATGCAATATCACGTGATTTCGCGCGGATGACGACTTCTACACGAACTCCTCGAAGTGTTTAACCACGAAAATAAAACTTCTTCTTCTATGTTTGTTGAGAAAAACACAATTACATCGCATTCAGAGCTGCTGGAAATGGAAACATGAAAAGCGAAATAAAATTGTTAGAGAGAGTAATGAGAAGGTTGGAAGGAGGTTGGGCCATAATGTTCAAGTAGTCTTTGCCTCGTAGTGGGGGGGGGCGATACTATTTACTACGTGCTGACTTCTAATCGTTCCATATCCTCGGCGATCTCCTGCTGCCGTCGAAGCTCATCCGGCCCTGTAAGGCGCTGCATCCGAGTCTCTCATTGGGGCAGCGTAAGACTTAGCTGTGGTTAGCTGGCCCCCAATAAAACCTAACATTTGGGCTAGTGTGGGTGTTTTCCTAGAAATGCAGAGCGAATTCTCGTGTGGAAGCCCTCAAGGTGATTTGTGGTTCTGGAACCGACGGTTGAGGAGTGGTTAGACTATGGTGAAATCGACCACCTAATCCCAAGGTGTCATGCCAAAAGGCCATCATAGCAAGGCGCTCCATGGGAGTTACCACAAGTGGACTCTGTGCAGTAGGAGCATTTGAAGTTCTGATAAATTGCAAAGGAAGCAGTGGTAGCATCTAGACCCTCCGGAAGAACGCTCGAATGGCTGCATTTCTATTCGTCGCTGATCGCAAATTCAGTTCATCACTGTGCCGGAGGATGCACCGCGTGTAGTGAAAGAAGCAACCAAAAACTACGTGCGTTGATGTAGCAAGCTTCACCAAATTACATGGACATACCCTTTCAAACGCACTCCAGGTGTTTCCGCTAGCACGGCATCCATGAGAGGTCTCTCATAGTCTAATATGAGTTTGCGACCTGGCTGAGTCAATACTCGATGGCCTCCAAGCAGTCCAGTTTCGTTCCAAAACCATGAATACAGTATTCTATACGTCGACTGTAACATCGCAGATAAAGGCGAATAGGAGCAGTATCGCAAAGGAATCTCCGAGCTCTTCTATCGAAGTGTACAGCTACGATGAACCTCCACACCTGACCACTGGATTTGCATGTACCTAACATCGCCCTTAGGCCACGAGTCAGAAAACTTTTAGCCTATAATAGTGCTCTACTAACAAAGATACTCCTAATGGTCATTTCGGAAAACATAGTAGTGTTGTATATGGGTAATTGGAACTCAGTTTCCAATCTTTTAAGTTCGGATAACTTATGTGTAACATCTCGGATTGAGATGGGGCCGTGGCAATGATGTAAGTACCTAAGGACAGGTCGTAAAATTGGATGCATCTGGTGATATCCCTAGGTGTATCCTTAGGTACTTGTGGTTCTCTCACGAGACCATAAACTGTGGCCACGCCCCCATCTACTGTCGATCCGTTGGCTGATCGAGCTGATCAGTCAGTCTGGAGTTTTGCCGAGCTCACGGAAGGTGAGCAGATCGGTCTCTCCCGGAATCGGGAGGGGAGTTTCCCAACGTCGTCGCGAACGACTTGGTGATGGACTCTACGTGGTAGAGGGCTCCCCCTGGCTCAAGGGAAGTGTCGCGACGATGCGAGCTTCATTCTCTTCACTCGGTGAAGAATGGATCTTTCCCTGTGTGGAAAGTGGATGTGCAGTAGTGCGTACGACACGGCTACAGATGCACGTTGGCCTAGGCGCGTTTTCAGCGCAATGGTCGTTCCCTTTTGGTTTGACAAAAGGTAGAGGATGGTTGGACGTCTTCGGTGTAAAGAGTTGTCCAACATCCTAGATGGCAGGAGAATTGTGGATAATACCCTTTCCCTTTGCTTGGTTGAGTGTCAGGATCTAGTAGCGTAGATTCTGGCTCATTTTATGCTCTGGTTGGCTTCGCCATCCAGGAATTTGTACATATTGTTTGATAAAAGGTTAGCTACGAAGAGTGATCTGTTATGTAATTGAAACTACCCAGTGACAGTTATATAGCACCCACGGCTGTTCACGAAACCGCGGAATACGTAGGACGGACACCATTCCATTCCAACAGTAGTCCATAGTCCAAAGGACCCGCCTTCCTGGAATTACCATGTTGCCATCGTGCAGCAGCAGGAAATTCTTTTCGTCAGCATAGCAGGAACAAGTGAGGGATTCTGGGACCATGCCAGTCATCAAATAATAAGATTTTGATATGATTTTATATAGAATCTTGAGGCATTGAAGCCGCAGAGGATGGTAGATAAATACGCACAATATGGCCAGGCATTTGGTTGTTTGCGTTCCAAGAACGTATCTACGCACCGTGTATACTCCATCTGAAATTGTCGCGGCCAGCTGAGGAATGGAAAGTGTGCTGCTTAATCATTCCTCTCCGTTCCTCAAGCTTGAAACCATCTGAATACCACGTTTTCAGCTCGTTCTGACAAGGTGTTAAATGGAAGAAGAGTTCGCTTCACGGAATGCAGCCAAAAGTAGATCCGCAGTATTTACTATGAAAAGAACCGATATCTCACAAAATACCAATACTGTCCAGTCTTGAAAGCATTACATTCATCTCAAGAGAGGCTGGGCGATGCAGATCCTGCTGAAGTGAGCCTAATCTCATTGCATCTCTGGATTATCATGCGCCTCGCCATAGAACGAGGTGTACTGCGCGGGGCGCAGAAGTGTGGTCGCACAGGATGTGCAGGATCAGTGATAAAATCCCATTTCTAAGTTTGCAGGAAGCACAGAGCTGTAGATATGCTGCTCTATTACTCCTCTTCAATGCCGTGCATTCGCAGCAAATATAGACATCGGTTACCTGATCAGAAAGCTGTGTTTTACAGTGGAATTCATAGCATAATTCGTGGACTTCTGGAAGAACACAGAGGGCGACACAAGGCACAGCATTCGAACCCCCCTTTTTTGGGGGTTCGGTACGACCCCCCCCTATACCTAAACTTATGAAGTTTCTTCCCCCTCCCCCCCCCCGAGGAGGAAGAAACTTCATAAGTTTATGTATAAGTAAGCGCGAAAAATGGAAAAAGTAACAATCCTGAACGAGGCCCCCCTCGCTTTTTGCTCATTTCTATCCTGATTCAGAAAAGAGAATAGAAAAGAAAGGCCATTAGGTTTCACCCACCTTTCCCTCGAGTCAAAACAAACTCTGGTACCTGAATCAATTGCAATTAAAAAAAAACAGGAAATTAAGCCAATTCCTCCTAAGAGCACTCTGAGCGGTCCAAGCAAAATTGCTGGGGCGCGCTCTGACGTGTATTCGAGTAAACTAGAAGAAGATAAATATTCGATATTCGAGTAAACCGAGAAGAAGATGAATATTCGATG
>MU916241.1:0-14602 GCA_036418165.1 Cooperia oncophora | reverse complement strand
TATATAGTGCACATGAAACAGGAAAAATCACGCAAAAAGTCAACAACCGGAAAACCAACGCGACAAATTTCTCTCAAAGGCACATACGACCCCTTTCTCTCCCAACGACCAAATACGACCACCCTTCCCAGAGAAAAAGTACGACCCCCTACGTGTTTCACACCACGATGCTGTACCCTGCCCAGAGCCCACTGCTGTACAGACTTATATCAGCCCGCAATGATGCACGAGGACGGTCATAGGGACCTACCAAAACTTTGAAACACGGGTATAAAAGCACTCACAAGGTAAGCTAGGTGACTTGATGTAGTGCTTGCCAAGTATACGAGAGCTTTCGAGCACACAAAACTTATGTGAACAAATGGAGTTTCCCACCAAAAGATGAGTTATGGGTGATCGGGAACGACCTCTAGTCTGCCCATGACTGATTGTGGGAGATGTTTGTTGACTAGGTTTTGTTGCAGATAAGGGAGCAGAAAGGGATAAGCATGGTTGAGAATAACGAAGAAGACAGGGGAATACAAGTAAAGGGCCGTGACCTGGCGAGAAAGTACCCTCTAGCCATTGATATTCGCGAAATCACATAGTCACACCAACCAAAACCACAAAGTAGTGAGCCAGATAATGCAGAATGAAGGCAGAGCTGCCAGCTTTAGCCTGACCTCGCAAGAGCAGTCGTCCATGACGAGCAAAAGATCGAAGAAAGTGACACATTATGAGCATAAGAAATCGCCATTCGAAGCGGCAAACGACCGATTAATGTTCGGCCATTCTGCCAAGCACGCCTGGCTAAACGCATCCATGACCACACAAAAAAAGGTTATGGCAACGGAGAACCGTTTCGAAGACGACATTTCCACTTTGCACGCAGATGATACCTTTCAAAGGGGCACAATCCACAACTTAATCACACCTTCCAGTGAGAGTGGGTGAGCTGTGGGTGACTGGATGACTTAGTAATGGGGAAAAAAGGCAGACAGAACCGAAGAAAACTCTTGAAGTGAACTACGTTTTGCAGTGGATCTCTAACACTGGAAAAGTAGCGAGAGGTGGAGAGACATTGTGAGCGCGGCAGAGAGACCAGAGACCAAGAGTGACAGAGAAGAAAAACGAATGTGGCGATAGACAGAACCCCACACAGGTATGAAGACCAGGCCGTTCCATATTGGTGAGAGAGTTCCTCACGCCCTCATGAGCACTTTGAGCCGCCCATATTGTACAAATTTTGAAGTTGCAGACCAGATCACCTTGTGAAGACAAAATTTCTTCAAACGATGAGGCACGTGACGGGGCGAGGACCGAACGCGGCCACACCTTGTACACTGCTGATGCCATCCTGTTCCAGCAACAGCTGGTCGGAAATGCTGCGCTAGATAAGGCTGCCAGTCGATCCCCCCCCCCCACAGCTCTTGCAGGGATCGCGACTGTATTAGGCTGCGTTTATACTTTGCGGCAGCGTAGCGTAGCGTAGCGCAGCGTAGCGTAGCGCTTCCAGCGTACGCCAGCGGCAGTGCCGAAGAGAGGATGCATATCGATCTAGCTTCACCAGCGTTTCTCCAGCGTTTCACCAGCGTTTTGCTAGCGTTTGCAGCGGCAGGGGAGTAGAGACTATGGGAGAGCTGGAGGGTACAAAACACATCGATTGCGCGTCTCTCACTCGCCCTTAGTCTCTACAATGCACATCGCTTCTGCGTCTCCGACGGCCCATAGTCTCTACAATGCACATCGCTTCTGCGTCTCCGACGGCCACATAGTCTCTACAATGCACATCGCTTCTGCGTCTCCGACGGCCACATGGTCTCTACAATACACGTCGATTCCGCGTCTCTCACGGCCACATAGTCTCTACTCCCTGCCGCTGCAAGCGCTAGCAAAACGCTGGTGAAACGCTGGAGAAACGCTGGCGTACGCTAGCGTACGCCAGCGTGCTGGTGACGCTGGTGAAGCTAGATCGATATGCATCCTCTCTTCGGCACTGCCGCTGGCGTACGCTGGAAGCGCTACGCTACGCTGCGCTACGCTACGCTACGCTGCCGCAAAGTATAAACGCAGCCTTATTGATGGATACTACTCATAAAATTATCGCGGAATCGCTTGCGGATTCTACCCGTCAGTAAACGCGCTCTTAATTAAGCATGGTAATCATAAGCGCCCTATAATGGCGGACCACTGTTCAGAAAACAAAGAAACCCTGGGGTCCACTTTCGTCTAGGAAACGTCCCTTCTGCATCTGTAATTGTTCCCTCACTCCTTTATGTTCAGAGTTCCTCCCGAAAAATAGCACAGCTGTGAGCAAAACTGTTTACTATTTTGTGAGAGCTGTTCTGCGGGCAAGGGGGGGGAGGAGTTTGTGAGGTGCAATAGGTCCATCTCTTTCGAGTTTGTTTCGGTAACTTCTTTAGACTCGAATGAAATACTTCTGGTTTGCTTCAAAAAAATTTATTCAACACGGAAAGATGGATTGAATGGACACTTGGACAGTCACTTTGAAAACTGGGCAAAGTGTCGTTTTGGACCCCTACCTTTTGAAGCCAAACCTCTTCAAAGTTCACAAGGAGGGATGAGCTCTTCGAACGACCTATCCCGTACAATGAGAAATTTCGATGGACTTCATAAATGCACGAAAATGCACACAAAAAGTACAAGCGAGGGAGGCGGAAGAAATGGCCGTGGACAGCTGTCGATCGGCCGATGACTCCGCCTGACCTTCAACTGCTCACGTCACAATTAAACGCTTGGAATTTTATGGAGCGTTAAATACGAGGCGGCGTACTGTGTGTATGTGCATTTGCGGCCAGTTACTCAACAAACCCATAAATTTAATAGCTGAGATCAACTGATGCGGCATCATTAGGGATCGTTTCTACAGATGGAAAAGCCACATGGCCCATTGAACGAGGAAAGATTCCCAGCAATGCGGCATAAGGAATTCATAGGGCTGTTAGTACGATATCGGCCCTTATTCGGGATTGCGACGGGGGAAGGCAACTACGTACAGTATCACTTGTCAATGACAACTAGAGGGCCTGCATATTCTAAAAATAAGCTCTTTCAAATTTCTTAAAGGCAGTGGGCACGATGGCTGAGGGCGGACGGTTGTCGCCAAGGTTATTGGTGGAAGAACTGAGTGGGGTGTGGTCAAACAGCTTTTCGCACCAATGACTCTGGCAACAGCCGCCCGCCTCCATCAATGGTGCCTAGTGCCTTCAATATCTCCGCCATTCTTCTACTTCCTCCTTCTTCTGCTTTCTAACACTAGAACATAGATAAATATGAACCCAGCGCTCAAGGACCCTAGAATGAGCCATGTATTCGGCCGCCATTCAAATTTGCAGAAACATTCAAGTGCAAATTGGAAGAAGTTATATGGCTGCAGGAAAAGGAAGATGTGCATTTTCAAACTGTCGCCTGCTGTCCTTTTCAATCCAACTACAATGGAAATTCCCCGACATCTTCGGTGGTTTGCCAGGACTCCATCTTATGGGTCAAACAAGGACAGCAGTGCCTACAACCGCGCGCCAACACCTCCAGTGACACAACGCAAAACAATAACAGCACCAAAAGTGCGGCAAACGAATGTGAAAATAAAGATTAATGACGAAAGAATCGCGATAAAACGCATCAATTCGAGGTTGAGAGAGGTGTCATCGATCACTTGGCAGATCGTCGATCACCTGATTAGCTGCCACGAATTCCTCTGGTCTTCCAAGAATTCTTCTGGTCCGCCTGGTCTCGTGCCGGATAACCAGAGAGATCCTCTGAGAGGCTCTTCATGAACCAGTTTCACAAATAGAACATCTGACTACACTTGCCACTATATCCTGGCATTGGGAATATTTATAGCTCTTTTGATTTGCTAGGAAGAGATTTTGCAGGAGTTCCTGCCCCACTTCCCAAAAGATTTTCGAAAATTTCTTAGATTTTTTTCTAAGATTTTCAAAGAAAGTTGACAGAGTCTGATCGGTAATCCTGCCCAAAAGGCAGCTTGGTCTTCTTGAGTATTGTTTATTTCACAATGCAAGGCACCTCGTACGCTGGGAATCCATGGAAAGTTTTGGATTGCTGAAGGCGCTAGGGCCGGATTCAGTACTTAAAAGCGCAATTCCCGCGACCACACTCATAGTAATACAGTTCAAAATAGAATTGCCCTGTGCTGCTTGACTATTGAAGGACGGAAGTGAACGACGAAAAATCGCCGCCCGCAATAAGAACCCTCCTATTTCAATTGATCATGATCACCGGACGAGCGTAAGGTGGTCAAGATCGATTGTGGATTGCAAAAGGCGGCGATACACTGCTAAGAGACGAGAGAGGCCAGAAAACGACGAGCGAGAGAGCACAATGGCAATGTCACAACGACACGATCACCGGAGGCTGGCATGGGCCTATCGGGCGCCAATGGGCCTAAAAGCTGAGCGCGCCGCGTTTTGCTTGCTGTTTTTCAACTTTTGTAAGCAGCATAGCCTCTGACGTTGCCTGCTTGACCGTCGGGCACGGTTATGAGAACCTAGCCTTAGTTTATCGCGGAACGTGCCTTTAAACCATTCGGACTCGCCCGACTGTCGCCGGCGCTCCTTCTGTAGACATGGCCCGGCGAAGCCGGGCCATGCGGATTTGCCGCGTGCTAAGTTAAGGATCGTTGACCAACCACACTGTTCAAAGGAATCTTCTGCATCAGCCAAGAACTGAAAAGCAGCGCTTGTTCCGTCAAGGCGCAGAAGCAGCAGCAGCGCCCCCGCATCACAGAAGGAGGAAAGCCGGCCTTAGCCAGCGATCCGACTGGTACGTTCATAACCTACACGGAAATAGTGCAGCCTGTTTGGACAGCCACTGAAGCAGCCTATAATTTATGCAATCTGTCTTCCTAAAGCGTCTTGCTTTGGAATGCACTACCGCATTCAGCAGTGGAACCCTTAAATGGCCCTCACTGAAGTTGCTGATGGAAGATAATTGTGGTAAGAGTGATAAAGTCAGTTGCTGCTGTTCATAACATCTCTGTAAACAAACCACATGCATTTGGAATAGAGCTGGCTTAGCGGTCGTACACGATGTCGTTACTAATAAGCAGTGAGGAATGAGTTCTGTTGGAATCACTGAGATCGTTATACTTGAGTCATATCGATCGCATTGTTGTTGTGAGCGGTGAAGCGGATTTTCCCATGCTACCTTGTCAATTTTAGCTCCTATCACTTCCGTACCCGCCAATAACACTCCCGTCCCGTATCACTATCATATCACCCTGTATCGCCTCTCGGATCAGAGGTCCCACTGTTGCTGTAACCTGCGTTACGAATCTGATGACCCTCCCCTTCCGAGGCCGCTTACCGTATCTTATCAACTGTTATCACTTTCTGTCGCCCGCCAATAATGTTCCCGTCCCACACCCTATATCACCTCACGGATCTGAGTTCCCACTGTTGCTGTAACCTGCGCCACGAATTTGATGACCCTCCTCTTCCGAGGCCCCTTATCGGATCTTATCAACTGTTATCAGCTTCTGCCAGCCCCCCCTACGGCATATCAGCTACTTGCAAAGGCAATGGTCCCGCCGTTGCTGCAACTTGCCACGAATTCGGTCACCCTCCCCTTTTAAGGCCCCTTATCGAATCTTATCAAGTGTTATCACCTCCTGTCACCCATCAAAAGTGTTCCCGTCCTGCCATGTATATCACTCCTTGAAATCACGGTCCCGCAGCTGCTGCAACTTGCGCTAGATGTTGGTCACCCCCCCTTCTAAGGCCCCTTATCGAATCTTATCAAGTGTTATCACCTCCTGTCACGCACCTAAAAGTTCCCGTCCTGCCATGTATATCACTTCTTGAAATCACGGTCCTGCAGCTGCTGCAAATTGCGCTACGATTTCGGTCACCCTCCCCTTCTACGGCCCCTTATCGTATCTTATCAAGTGTTATCACCTCCTGACACCCACCAAAAGTGTTCCCGTCCTGCCATGTATATCACTTCTTGGAACTGTCATCCTATCTTTTCTGCGACGCTCGCTATGAATTTCGTGACACACACACACACACACACACACACACACACACACACACACACACACACACACACACACACACACACACACACACACACACACACACACACACACACACACACACACAACACAGACAACACTTAGCGGATTATATATAGTAGGATATTGAAATCAACAAGAATGCTGCTTTTTTCACTTCACTCTGATTTTTCATGTTCTTCAGCGACTCCTACCTCGCCACCGCTTCGACCGGTCCTGGTACATTGGGCAGAAGGTGGCATGGATTCGCGGAAAACTACGGGAAAAGTGACAGCCCTTGGGAAAATTCAGCAACAGGAAGCATGGTGGCTAGGATTGGGAAGCAGGAGGCGTATAACGCAACGGCAGCAAATGAGGGAAAACTCCGTATTTTACAAAAATTCTTTTCCATATGCGTGGGGAGCTGCCTTAATCTTCATTGCTGTAAAACATGTAATGAAACAAATAAATGCACCCGTGAACACAAATCACTATCCGCTCGCCACTAACGGCCGCATACCCCAAAACACCGCAAATCGAACTGAATGCCTGGAAACTTGTTTCCAAAAAGTGGGTTTGATCGTCTTAATACGGATTTGCCACGCCCGTTCAGCTTGCGAAATGAGAAAATTCCACAAAGCGCTAGCGCTCGATATTAGCCCTGTGGCTGCCAACGTCCA
Organism: Cooperia oncophora; assembly: GCA_036418165.1. Taxonomy (NCBI): domain Eukaryota; kingdom Metazoa; phylum Nematoda; class Chromadorea; order Rhabditida; family Trichostrongylidae; genus Cooperia; species Cooperia oncophora. Next base: position 7,909 of record MU916241.1, on the reverse strand, counting down.
ATTTTCGTGACTATATTTGCCCCGTAGAGCAGTGGGCGAAAGAAGAAATAGACATAGGCAGCACGTCTCGCCTTTGAGTCCGTTAGGAGGATGGTAGGTAGGAGTAGAAAGAGTGGAACGGGCTCCCCTTCCCCCACTACCTAAAATCCTCCTAAATGGATTTTCTCAACTTTCGACTATTTTCGCGTTTCCCAAAAACTCCCCAGTTTTTTCCAAGAAAAAGCACTTCTCAGCAGGGATGAGGCAGGGGAAACGGGACAAGGAAAATAAGAGTCTCCACTCTCCCTCCACCCTGCTAGGGATTCCCAACGTATGACCTGCCCCGAATAAGACATGCGTTGGAAAACTACTACAAAAAAAACAAGATGGTGTTCTTGCGGTTTTCTTGCCCTTCATACGAACAGCTGTTTTCCTTTTTTTTTAGTTTGGGGTAAAATGAGTTCAGTTCTGAAAGTGGGGACTTATAAAGTGGAAAATTCCAAAAGTCCGAAACTTTTTCTAAAAAGTCGAACTAAAATGCTTGGAAAATCAGAACTGAAACCAAGTTTCAATGAACAACCTCGGGAAAACGTAAGCAAAAATGAACAACTAGCCCGAAAAAAGCCAAAAACGAATTTGCATGAGGTATTTCCTTTGCTAGAGAGGTTGAAGAAAGAGAAAAATGCAGTTCCCTCTCCAACTTTCCGATCTCTATTAATCGAGCTTCCCAATAATACTCATGATATAGCGTGCTTGGACTGCACTTGGACAAATAGTTTACGAGACTGACCAGGATGGATAAACCCTAACTGCCACGAACAAGCTTTTTATTCCCTAGGTTGAGCACTAAAGGCAAGAGAAAGACGAGAAAATCGGACTACAGATGGTTTCCGAAAAAAGCGCAGCTACTGAACGACTGCGTAACGCTGCACAGGAGTCGCTGTAATGACTACAGCGATGAGTAATGTACTTGATACGGTTTCGCGCCTTCGGTGTTCAGTCACTGCGTTTCCTTTTGTGCAGAAGCATGCCTTTCGGTAAACAGGAGGGGTGCTGAAAGATTGGCAGTTCTGACCTTTGTGATTCAAGTAAAACAAAAGAGGAAGAATGCAGGTGGAAGAGAGGAGTGTTGAGTTCATCCACTCTGTTCTGTCCTCCCCTTCGTATAATAGTTCTCCTCTAGCGATTTATATCCTTACTAAATTATTATATTATGGTAGATTCGAAAACCCAGCCTCTCCCCTACGTCCTGCTCGCCATTCGCACGCTTAGAGGCACGGTCCGCGATGAGGAAGCTTATGTAGTGGAGTTGAAACAAAGAAGACAACTTGTAAAGTGATTCCCCTGTAAAGAGAAAATGTCAAAAGGAACGTCTGAAAAATCGCACGGGTAAAAGAACGCGTGTTGAATCGGTTCATTCTTCCTAATACGCCCTATGACTCGCAAGAGACTATGGAGCATCTCCCTTTCATGCTACTTGTGCGGTAGCATCGCTTTTGGCTGGAAGGCGGGCTTTGAAGGCGGAGTCTGGAGGCGGAGTCACTGGAAAAAGGGAGGTGTCACTGAGGCAACTTTGCGTCATAACTCCTTTACCTTAACTTTCCGCCGCAAAACTGGCACAAGGTTGTCCACTGCGGACCGCGCTAACCTCCCACACAACCTTTTCTATTTTCATAGGTCATCGCGGACGGTTCCTTTAATATGGTGCAATTGTTGGAGGTGAAGTACGAGATCAACGGCCCGTGAACCCACCACGGCAGTGAAAACCATCTCTCAAGGACTCATTGAGCGGCACTACGCTCACTTTCGAACACCGTAGTCCTGAAACCAGTTACTGTTAGAACCTCGCAGCACTAAACAGGTGCCTTCCAAATAGTTCTACAATTCTAAAGCGAAGCGGAATGCGCGTTGCTCAAGAAGAAATAGCTGCTACCAAAACGTCTCCCGAGAAAAAAAAGGTAATGAAGAAGCTGTGTGCATTGAAGAAATTGGCGCTATTCGGCTTAGAAGGGGCATTTTGCACTTTTGCGATTTCTTTTGTTGGCTCGTCAACTGACAGGTATCATTTTGGTCAGGCCTGTAAACTCCTGTGATGCTGCGAAATTAGATGAGTTAGCCATTCTGGTTTCCCAACTTTACAGGTCTTCACAAGGTGTCCAGACAAGCTTAGGTGGGTGCCCCTATCAAGTCGAACTGGGTCAAAAAAATCCTGGAAATCAATGCAAGGAGGGAGGTCCATTTACCTTCGATAAAAATGCCTTCGGTTGCTGATCTTTCTCGGTTTTTCCTGCTTCACGTGTGCTCTAGCCCCGCTTCCCGCTTGACGGTAGGTTTTTTTGAAGAAAACTGAAGATATCTCGGAAGAAACCCCGGAAAAGCGGTGGGAAGTCGGGAGGAGGTAGAATGTAGGAGGCATGCATATGGGGGGGGGGCGTATCGTATTTTCCACAAATTATCCCCACGTGCTCTGCCTTTACAATAATGGAATAAGAAGCAGCAGCTGCGATCGAAGGCAGGGTGTGCATTGTCAGTGCTTGGGTCAGCCGAAAGCAAGTAGAGATGAGGAAGGTCAGAAAAGGAATGATTTGAATGGAGGAATGGAGATTTACAAATAGTTGACGACAGTTTTAATAACAAAAACTAAAAAGTAGTCAACTTGCGATCAATGCGTTAAGACTAGCATGGCCGAGTGGCATGTGGGCAGTAGAAGCGATAATGATCTTCACTATGACACTAGGAAATGACACAATGCACTTGGCTATAGCAGACGACGACGAAACAGATTCGACTAATGACAAACTGGTTGGATGATGCGATTGTGCGCAAGCGGCGGGAAACTCGTCCGTTTCTCTTTCTACACGATCGAATTAAGTCGCTCAGGCGTTAAAGAACCGAAACGGTAGTAACTATGTCGAGGACGACGAGGTGCGATTGCGGAGGCGATGGCCTTGGGAGTGATTAAGTGAAACTTATTCATTACTTCATTTTTACGTCACAATGCTAGATAGACAGGCAATATTTCATAGTGTAATGAGGTTTCGAAAGTTTTTTCCTGCATCTGTGAGGTCTTTCGCTCTACTAACGCTGAAGTTCAAATAGTCACATTGGATCTTTTCTATTTGTTCGGAAAGTTCTCAGCGTTTTGTGTTACTATTTTTTGTACATTCATTGCTGATTAAAAACTCATTCTCCCTTGCGTCTCAGTAGTACATCCTGAAGAGAATTTTTTGCGCTATCTGATGGTATAATTGCCGTTTCACCACTGCTTGATAAAATCCCCTTTTCCGCCCAGACTTTAAAGCATGTCAAAAAGAGCAACTTCGGACGATATTTTTCTTCAACTACAAATTGGGTCAATCCGCAGTCGAGACAGCTCGAAAAATTAACCAGGTGTGGGGGCCCACTAGTGTTGGAGAAAGCACCGTGCGACAATGGTTCGACAAATTTCGTTCTGGAGATTTCAGCCTTGAAGATGAACCTCGTAGCGGTCGACCCGGAAGCAATACCTGACGAAGATTTGAAGGCATTTGTGGAGGCTGACCCATCCCAAACAGTTCGAGAGATTGCAGAAAAGCTAGGCGTTGGCAAATCCACTGTTGCGGATGGTCTGAAACGCATTGGGAAGGTGAAAAAACTCGACAAGTGGGTGCCCCACAATTTGAGTGACCGGCAGAAATTGGCACGTCTCGAGGTTTCTTCTTCACTGCTTTTGCGCAACAGAACGACCCAGCTTTTCGCCGACTTGTCACGTGTGATTTGAAGAAGGAGATCATGTATGATAACAAGGAGAAAGTTTGCCGGCATGTTGGATGGATGCGCGGCGGACCCCTGAGGCAATTTCCAAAGCCGAATCCTCACGACAAAAAGGTTATGGTCACAGTGTGGTGTGTCAGTCGGCTGGTGTGATCCACTATAACTTTTATACCGAGGCCAAACCATCACAGCAGAGTCCTCTTGTGAAGAAATCGACGAAATTTACCGAAAATTGCGTCAGCTGCAGCCAGCACTTGTCAACAGAGAGGGTCCGATTCTTTGCATGACAACGCCACCACACTTTTCACAAATCACTATCCGTAACTTGAATGAATTGGTGTTGAAGGTCTACCCACGCCATATTCTCCAGACTTTCAACCGACTATCACCTTTTCAAACATTTTCAGAACTTCCTTGCTGAAAAATACTTCATCAATTAGGACCAGGCAAAAAAGACCTTCGTAGATTTCGTGGATTCTCGACCCAACCCCACTATTTTTCTTTGATAGGATTTCTCCACGTGTCACCTTGGCAAAAGTGTGGTGATTCCGAACGTGCTTTGTTTCGAATGGGAATCCGATAAGTAATAAAAGGAAGTTATGATGCGTTTAGAGTGAAAACACTCAAACGCACTGAGAGCTTTCCGGACAACCTATACAAAGCATCCAGCAAAGCCGCAATATAGCTCCAAAGAGACAAATTAACGTAGGGGCCACAGCGAAGATTAAAGGTTATACACTCTGTGGGTCTCAGCACATAATCGCTCACACAAATCAGTTGAGGACAGCGAATTTCACCAGGGTAAGTTGGTTTTGGGCGGATAAGAGTATATAGCAATGCCTGTCAATTAACTGTCATTCTTGTACGCCCCGAATTTCAGGCAACTCAGAGTAATAGTGGGGCCAGCACAGTACGAAGAATTATGCGGTCACCTGAAATGGAGCCACAGGTTCGCGCATGAAGGGGGGGGGGGCATTTAGCACTTTTTTTCCACTTCCCATAGAAGCGCCGACCTATCTCGACAGCCTTTTCTCGAGTTGATGGGTTTTACCATGATGGACGACCTTGCTCCAGCTTCACAGGTTTCACTAGGGTGAGACATGTAAACCACAATTAGTGAAAAAAACAAAAGTACGAAATGCCCCCACCTTGTCGCCAAACTTCGCCAGGGTCTTTCACGCCCCCACACCGGCTGTCGTTTCCCCGCCACGTCAGTCCAAATGACGGATGTGTGTAGTGGCGAAAGGGGCAGCTTATCACATGTCTTTTGCCAGTAACTTCACCTGCTCTTCGACCGTCCTATAGGCCGCACTTCATCTCCTCTGTGCTAACACAATGTTCCTATCCTATGAGTGCTGGTAATATAGTTGTCCGGGTGATAAAGCACTGATATGTACATCGGCTGCCCTCTGCAACTCATTGTATAGGCCGTAACGCCTTCAACTATGCCACTGCGGGTTTAACTGGAGGTGGGGTGCTTTTCAAAAAGGAAATTGATCAACGACGAAAGCTCTAGTCTCTGGTCCCTCTACGGGTGTGGCATTATTTGACTGATACCGGAAAAGCAAGGCTTTCACAGGGTGGGCGCTGCTTTAGAAAGCAGCACCGCTTTACTTAGCTTTCCGCTTCAGTCTGGGGGCAAACCTGCTGTAAAGAAAACGCGATTTTACTTTTTAAATAGGCAAATGCATTATTGAATACGATGCCTACTCGTTCAATGGCGGGAGCCAGCTGATGAACAAATCAGTGTCCCACTCTTCCAGACGAATCTGGGGCCAGTTCACTGTCCCCGAAGAATAAAACGCGTTGGCTGGCAGGAAAGGAAGCGTCTCCGCGGCCTTGCTTTTTGTGACCGTCGACGGACATGGTTAGACTGATCGCACAGTTCCTGATAGCTCCCACAGTTCTGAATAGCAGCAGCATGCATGGCCTTATACAGAATTTCTCGAAACTGTCCATTTCCATCGTTTCTGGTCATATTTGCTGTACAAGGTCTCCCAGCATAAGTGTAAAATCATCGGTCATATCCATATTCGAATATGTTGCTGTTCGGTTTTTCAGGGCCATTCACTTACAAAACCAAGGGTATACAGAAAAGGAACTACGAGGTGACCCGCTCAAGTTATATCAGAAGCTCTGGGTCTATTGGTAGACGGACAATGTTGCTTGAGCTGACCTCTCGCTCCTAAAAAGAGACTTGCAAGATTGGACTTCAGCCCCCCCCACCCCCCAGAAGATAGCGAATCAACTGATAATGTGGAGCGATGCGTATTGCTTGGTGGGTTTTTTCCGGGAACAATCGGAACGAATAAAAACATTCGCTTTTCCGGATTTATTCGATTGGTATGAGGCTTCACTAAAAGACTAGGATGTATTGGCAAAGAAGTTGGCCATTTGGTGTAAGACTATTCCATTGGGTACTGTACGAGTTGCCGTGGTAGATACGGTGGTCCTTGTAACAGCTACACCTTCACTCTGATCAGATTGATTGGTAAGAGGAAAAAGTGAGCTTATACCAGCGCTATGCCGTGAGTTCCATGGAGACATACTTCTCCTTTTTTCTTGGAAGACTATGATGTACGTGATAAAATCGCCCTGAATCATCAATTTTCCATTCAATTTTTTTTCAATTTTTACAGCATTCCTGATGAGAAATGCAGTGGTTGTTCAATATCAGCTGACACTACTCAATAAAAAGAGTTGAACCAGGACAACGGGGTCACACTTTGAGAGAGCTCATCCTAAAGCAAAGCCCAGCTCTTTGTATCATATAAAGCGAAGAGTAGCCATGAGCGAAAAACGCGTAAGATTTAGGCGAATTTCAAGGCTAATCGTGAACAGATCATCGTGGAAATGACAATGTCAGCATAATCGACAGCGCCCCCGAATGAAACGCACTGCCATCTGGACCGCAATCGGCGAAACACAAAGCCTCTTCCCTCACTCACTAGCACGGTAGCCATTCTCAATTGTTGAACACATTCACAAGCGATAACAAGCAATCGTAGACGTGCAGCCTGTCAAAACCCATAGGGGCGGTGCCGTCGTACGATTTGCCTCTGGGTATGGGGGCGGGTTCGTATTTGATAAGACAAATTTATTTTGATACTTGATTTTTTCTAGGTGAAAAGCGGAGGTCGTCATTAATTTTTTTGCATATTATATAAGGCACTATTGCCCATTCTGATACGCCCTTGTTGGTGCATATTTACGTTGCATAGTATATTGCTATCCCACCCCCCGCCTCGACAACTTTTTCGCTGAACTAATAATTACTACGCCTCTCGCCAAGCCGTGCACACGTGGGGAGGGGGGGGGGTCGTGCCTGGACCCATTTGAAGGGGGGGGTCGTACTCACACCGACATTTCGCACATCCCCATGCTGTACCCTGAACACACATCTGATTCTGTGATCAGAAAATTGTAAAAACAACAAAATGGAAAGAGGAAACATTGGAGTGTCGAGTACAAATGGTTGACAAATTCAGTCACTTGAAGGATAGCCGTAAAGACAGTTGGCACGATAAGTTTTTAAGACGACTAGGATTAATAGGCCCAGGAGGACGGAATTCCACGATAGGCGCTGCCTAGCGCCTTTTCCAAGGAATGTACCCATAAAAAGCCCTATGAAGCTACAACATACTGATCAAAGCCCACCACGCCACCCCCCCCCCCACAAATGGACTCGTTCCTGACGCTCGTATTGATTCATTCCCAAGTAAAGTGTGAAGCGGAGGGATTGGTATCAAACGCCTGCAGTGCTGCTGGAAATGTGAGTAAATACGTGCTGCCGGGCCTACCGTAGCGGTTACTGGCGAGATGCCTGCGGGAAACTCGTCCGAAATCGCTTTCTAAACCATCGAAACGAAGGCTTTCTCGTCGAAGGTTTTCAACCATTTCACTTCGTTTTTTCGCCTTTTCCCAATATATAGCGCCCTGCTAGCATTTTAGGCCGAGCTCCAAATTATCATGCCAAATGCCTTTAATGGAAACCGTTTGTGCCAAACACCAAACACACTACCAATTTCGTTGCAAACAACCTTGGAGGGGGCTTGTGTAAAACTACACAGAATCACCGCAGTGGGGATCGCTCCGTTGCCTAGCTAAAAGACAAACCCTGCGATTGCATATTGTGAGCAGCGGCGTTCAGAAACGTGCCTACAGTCGCCAAGTAACT
>MU916239.1:4246-14709 GCA_036418165.1 Cooperia oncophora | reverse complement strand
TGTTCCAGATCCGTTTCTATTTTGCATTTGTTGTTAATTGGGGATCTCGATCACGACTATGACATTCGCCGTTTGGAGCCAGCGCCATGTAGCGTTCCGCTAAGCTCGGGAGCAGGAGTGATTCCCTCCTCGCAAATTAAGCCTTAGCAGAGCGCAGACGACAGGAGTGTCGTAGGCTAGCTCTTACGCTGCTTTTTTCGAACTTTTGGAGTAGTCTAAATTGAACAGTGCCCCTTTGTGATTATATGCCGAACTCTCAACGAGACACTGTTCCGCCTCTCTACTCATGTGCTTCAGTCCTAGAGAGCCCAGACAAGCAAAGCAGGTGTGACCAGGTTTCCCCCCCTGCTACCTTTTTGGGCCTGAGTGTGGAATAGTGAAACTTACCCCAGTATGATTATGTGAATGTGAGGAGACGACGACGACCCTTGCCTTGCACTGCCTCAGCAGCGGCAAAAGCTCCCGAACAAGATACTGATGAGCCACGTGATTCACACCGAATGACGTCTCCAATCCATCTATCGTAGTCTTTTGCGCTGGCATGAAGACACCTGCATTTAGTATGAGCGCATGGAGAGGCCTGAAGAGAATTTGAAGTTATCTGGAGATTATCAGCAATTATCACAAGAATGCTGAGTTGTGGGCAAAAGTCGTGCCCCAGGCGGGAGTCGAACCCGCACCTCACGCTTTCCGGGCAAGTGCGCTATCAGCAGTGTCTAACTAATAAGTTTTCAAAATGGTGCATGTTGCTAGCAAAAAAGAAATGCTCCCTACCAATGCTGTTCCTTGTACTCCTGTGCGGCTGCCTGTACAGACTGGAGGGAACTCAGATCGCACATGATCAAATCGACTTTCGCGTCCGGCTGTAAAAAAGTTGTTAGCACTTAAGGATAAAGGATAAAAGTTGTTAGCACTTACTATCATAAAATGTAACTGGATATTTTAAGAAGCGAGCGTAATCGCTTTGATTCATGGATTCATTATGAAGACTGTTTGGTTAAAGACGCATTTTGCGCTTGTAAAATGGGCGGAACGGGGCCTACCAGTGTGGTCTCTCATTGGTGCGCCTCTCCTCTCGAAGAGAGTAGAGGAGAAGCGCGTACCGATGCTGATGACGCAATGGTGAGTCTGACTGCGGGCCCGACTATTCCACCAGCGGGAAATGTGCCTTTACCCGCCTTTCCACCAGCGGGGAATTGCTTTGAAGTCCAAGACTGTACACTCACTTCCGGTTTCTCTGCCATGGCGCGGTTAAATTGCTCTAATGGTTGCATGGGAACGAGGCTGTCGACGAAGGTGGGTTACCGACCTGCCATCCCATACTTACGCTGCGCTATTCTTAAAGTCGCGGCCACTTCCATCCGATTACAGGACAGTCCCACAGCGAAACGCGTACTAACCAAGGAATCGCGTCTCAAACTTCCCATGGAACTTCGAGATGGAAGACTACGGTACATCCGATCAGCAGCCTCGAGATGCTGATTACGACTATGCAGACTAAAAGTGCTACGGGGACCTCCCAGACGAGATCTGGATGGTCAAAGTTTGCGAAAAAGCCAGTTTTTGGCTCGTAAGCGCCTACTGATCGGTGCCTCGGCACTGCCACCGTGGCCTCGTGGTAATGGTCTCGCTTTCAAGTCAAACGCCGGCGTGGCGTTTGCATCCTGCGAAAATTTTTGCTTCGCTCTAATTTTCGAAATAACAAGTAGATCAAGTATATGACGTACTCGATCGAGTATGATTTTGGTCATATCTGCCCTCTCTGAACATATTACCCATCCGACAATTCAAAGTTTTGCCCAGAATCGCAATTTGGCCAGATGAGCGTTTTTTCGTCGAAGGATGTGATAATCGTGTTCAGGGGTCGAAATCTCCCATGAACGAGTTTTTCGCTAAAACTTTGAATTGTCGGATGGGTAACCTGTTCAGAGAGGGCAGATATGACCAAATCCATACTAGATCGAGTACGTCGTATACTTGATGTACTTGATCTACTTGCCCTGCTGGGCCGTAAATTCGGAAGAATTTCGAAAATTAGAGTTGAAGCTCTTATAGGGAGCGAAGCAAAAATTTTCGCGCCAACCGGATGCAAACCCGCCGCATGCGTTTGACTTGAAAGCGAGACCATTACCACGAGGCCACGGTGGCACTGCCGAGGCATCGATCAGCAGCGCTTACGAGCCAAAACTGGCTTTTCGCAAACTTTGACCACCCAGATCTCGTCTGGGAGGTCCCCGTAGCACTTTTAATCATATTCGTAATCAGCATTAGGCCCTATCGATGTACCTGGGTCTCCATTCAAAGTTCCATGGAAAGTTCAAACCATTCCCTGTAGAGGACAACCAGAAGTCAGGCTGCAAAGGCAATTAGCGTGTCAGGGTCAGGCTAATTGTCTGTGCTCTGGCCAGGTGCCAGCTCGTCGTGCGACTGTGCGGGCGGAGTATGAAGACGGCCACTTCTACCCTTTATCCCTGTTCCCTGCCGGTGTGTTGATGCAGCTGCGAACCCACTCACCCCACAACATCAAGGTCAGGATCCACGGATGTGTATGTACAGTTTGTCTTTGGAGCGCAGACAACCAGAACCGCTCAAGGATAGTCATACAGAGCAGAGACAATCTCCACAAAACTTTCGTCAAGGGATACAGAAGCGCTGATGAGTGGTCCCCCTCATCAAAAATACTGCTCAGGGTTCGCCGATTCTACAAGTAATAACTGTGTTTGGTCAGCTGCCTACCCTAGCCAATACAGATAGGTGTCGCACGCACAGTATTTCTTGAGCTACGCTAGCATTCTAGATTCGATCTTACCTTCTCTGCAAGTATTCGATTCTTCAACGCCTCAGCTAGAACGATATTCCGATTCGCCATGATCACATGGGCTCCTTTCAGAGCTAATGTTCGAGCCGTTTCCATACCAATGCCGGCAGTTGTTCCCGTGATGAGAACTGTCCGACCAGTCAAGTCCACTTCAGAAATTGTCTAAATAGTTATTTTGAGCCTTATTTAATAGGATCACATTTCATAAAAAGTTTCGAAAGAGGAATCTTCAAATCTTACGAATCTTCAAAGCTTACGTCAAGAGCAGGTGTCCGTGGCCCATACTTGCGGACACGCTCAGGAGAAGCGGCAAGGGGTGATGCCGGTGCACTAACCGTTACCGATATATCGTTCGCGTTCATCGCACTGATAGTGTACGATGCTCGTCGCGACGATGTACCAGACCCTAAAACCCTGCTCTCAATGGAATCACTAGAACAATCACTAAAGAACATTAAAAACAAGATAAATAAGTGCTAAATCCGAAGAACCTACAGTCCTCATCATTGCGGACCGGTGGGGCGTGTCAGCCAGAAGGAGTGCGCACACTGTTGAAGCCGTTCTCAGCCTTTTTTGTTGAAACGCGTATGCGACAAAAAGTGGTAGAAAACGAGTAATACGAAGGATATAATACAGTAATGCACTTCAAAAACTGGTGCAGAACGACTTTGCCAAACCGCACCAAATGCAGCCGCACTGCCACCCCCATCCGTCGCAATGAGTGTGGGACTGTAGAAAAGCAAATTGAAAACGCGCGCCGGGAAGAGACTAATAAAAGGATTTTAGGGCAGGCACAAATTAAGACAAAGTATCATAAATACTAATTGGAGGGTCGCATATTGTCGCTGTAGGGAAGAGATGCCTTATTTGGCTCGCGAAAAAATGTCTATCAATATTTCTTGAGAAAATTGTTGACTTTTCCCGTTTCACTTCTATCTTATACCCCCACCTCTATGTTCCTTATTAGTGGGTGCCTGATAAAGCTATCTAGCTCCTGAAACACGAGTGTCCCCCCTCCCTCTCCTCGCTAAACGGTAACTTTTGTGGAAGAGAGTCGTAACATAGAAGAAACTTTGAGGCGTGGGGGGAGGGGAAGGGATGGAGTCGTGAATCAAGAAAAATGCTTCGCCATGGCCAGTCAAGCACGCACACCCGTTTCAAAGGACCAATTTCGAGAACCAGAACGCTTCCTGAAATATATTACAGTAAGTTATGGTAGCATTTAGATTTATTCTATAAAACATTTGGTTAACTATAATCATTATTACACGGGGTCAACATAAGGAGATAGTTTGGTTTCCGTTTCGCACGTGCCCTTAGACGGAAACCAAACGAGTTGTATATCCTTCTTCTGTGCTCGTCAGTAAGGGAAAGAAGGAACAATGAGTTTATATGGTAATAATTATTATGATGATGATACACGACAATTGATGACTTTGCAAGACCGTAACTAGATCTATTTGTTTATAACCAGTGGTATTATTATGTTATTTTATGAGTGATTCAAGTTATATTATGAAAGTGAGAGGTTTCATGTTTTAAAATGAACGAAAGGAGCATTAGTGGATCATGTTTTAAAAGAAAAGAAGGTAGTTTTTATTTAAAATTATTAATATTATTAACGTATCTTATCATTATAATTATTTACCTAATTGAATTTTACAAAAGTTTGGACTTACATTAAGTGTGCCTTGCTATCCATCTCCTATCTTGTAGCTCCCTTCATGAGGATGGCTACTCTTTGTAGAAACATGTGAATAAATGAAATGAACTCGTGGCTTAACTTGATAATACTTGATATTGGATAATATCACTCTTGTGTTGTTTGAGTTCATTTCGTATAACTTTCCATGCTACAGAGTAAACTAATGTTGAAATGTAACTGATATTAGGAAAGAGGCCGGCTGTTGTTGGAACCCGCCCATTGGGAATCGTCAACGATCTAATAGGACAATAAATTGAAAGTAAAAAAAAGAAGAAGATTTGACGAAACAGAAGTAAAAGAAGGGGCTTAATTGGCCAGAGGATAGGAGGGAATATTAGGTTTCATTGGGCGAAATGGTCGTAAAACAAATGAGAAAATTGTCCAACCATGATAAGGAACGAAGAGGTCCGCGCTACCTGAACCTATTGCTTGGCGCAAGAGCGGGTTTTGCAATTTAGTAATCCTAATTTGGACAAGAAGCCTTTGAATGACCTCCTTGCTCCCTCTCAGGCAATAGCCCCAATACAAAAGGCGATCGCAGATGTCTGAGGAAAAAAATACGCCTATTTTGACACAAAAGGTAATCATTTCTGCCTTCCTGTGGAACAGGTTAGGGGTGATAGACCTATAAATCGACTTGCCACTCAACTAATAATTTCTTTTTGTGATCCCGAAGACTAGTGGGATAGAGTAAGCGTGTCCTGCCCAAGCTCAGTAATCCTGCACATTGCAACCAAAAAAGCTTCGCCAGGGCACATTGGTTGGAGATTTAATCGAGTCTGTACGACCCTCCCCCCTTTTTCGGGGGTTGGTACGACCCCTCCCGCTCCCAACAATGACCAGAACGACCGCACCGGCCCCCTTTACAACGTCGAGAAGCGAGAAAGCGAAGAAAAAATCAACTATCAAAATAAATTTTCCCAGCCCAAATACGACCCCCCTCTCCTGGCGGTCGAATACGATCCCCCCTATTGGGGATTCCCCAGCAAACGATGTGCCCTGCTTCCTGGGCGAAAAGTGACCGACATTGACACGCTTCATGCAATATGACCGGTACAGCCAGGACTGATCAACGTTTGATCCGACAAACATGTCAAGCACATGATAGTAACTGATGCGTGCGTGCCCATAACTGATCAACCTTAGGAAAGGAGGATTAATCAATACATATTTAATCTTTTTTTACGGACTCTCCAATGTCGGACGCAGTTCGGCGACGGGGCCGGGGACGGGGGGGGGGAATTTTTGCATTTCGTTTGCTCCAGATAGTTTCCGATTTACAAATCTCGCTCTGGTAAAACCTGTGAACTTTTTTGAAAGTGGAGCAAGCTCGTCGAGCTGCCTCGGCAAAACCTGTTAGCTCTTGTAAGCTTATGAGATAGCTCTCTAGGTGAGTTGACAAGCGGATCGGAAGCAGCAAACGAGCAAAATGTCCCCACCCCTCCGTTGCCGAACTGCCCCCATTGTCGCAAGGTATGAATGCTCCTCATAGTAGTTCACTGAAGTCAGTCGAGGCGTATCAGTGAGGCGTGGGTTCTGTTTACCATCGATGTTTGCGACTTCAAGCGTTTAATGAGTGGGGAAAAGGGCCGCATCAATACCTATGCCTCTAACTTCAGTGATAATGACTACACACTCTTGTTCGCTGCGTATGAAGGGGCGTGTCAGGCAGTATGGGTGCCACATCCGCGCAAACCCATCATCTGCGGTTTTTAATGGGGTGCGCGACAACAATTGCTTGAAACTAGCGATACGAACGATATGATACTGTATTGTCAATTGCTTGTCTCAACCACGTTTGAACAGGATTCGGCACCGTCACCAAAACCACCCCCCCGCGCCTACAACCGTCCGCCGCAGAACGCCGCACTATGGAGTTTTACACACATAGCGACTACGGTCATGAGGCATATGTTCGAATTTCACTTAAATGTCAACAAATTCCGTTTTTGGCATTTTTTAAAGGGGTTCATAGAAATTAAACCCTTCTTGCAGTCTATCTCTTAAACCTCACATCATGAGGGGGAAGTCAAAGTTGTGAATACTTCGGATTTTATTCCGCTTGGGTTGAAAGTGAATACCTGAATGATCAGGTAATACGGGACCAACACCGGAAAGGGTACGTCGATCAAACCAAGTTTGGCCCCTCGAAGTTGGGAAATCGCTTACAGAGAAGGGAATGGACCTGAAGGTTCGTTTGGAATGTCACAGGTATTTTCATTCCTTACTAGGGAAGGTCTTCAATCGAAGTGGCCTTTGGTTGATGAGTATGTAGATCAACATAGACGTGGTTTTGGACGCTGATCTTGAATCTGCCTTCAAAATTTGCAAAGCGATTCTCTGAACGGAGTTATGGAGCCGCGTTTACCACGCAACAGGTCATGGGATCGGATCCCTGCTGAGCTTAACTTTTTTGCTTGTTGCGCAAACGTGGCAAAAAGTGATTTTGCCGTCACTACTACTTCAGTTCTCACCTGAGCTTGTCTGAAGAAAAGTTTGCCTCCATTTATTACTGCGCTTGGACTCCTTGTAGACTACAGTGCACTACAGTGCTTCTACAAGGAGTCCAAGCGCAGTAATAAATGGAGGCAAACTTTTCTTCAGACAAGCTCAGGTGAGAACTGAAGTAGTAGTGACGGCAAAATCACTTTTTGCCACGTTTGCGCAACAAGCAAAAAAGTTAAGCTCAGCAGGGATCCGATCCCATGACCTGTTGCGTGGTAAACGCGGCTCCATAACTCCGTTCAGAGAATCGCTTTGCAAATTTTGAAGGCAGATTCAAGATCAGCGTCCAAAACCACGTCTAGTGATCTACATCTCATCACAAATGGCCACTTCGACCTGACGACCTTCCCTAGTTAGTGAGGGCCGGGGGGTCAGAGACAAGTGGACGCCGTCTATCACGCACATTGCAGGGGTTCGGAACCAGAATGAGGCTCCCGAACCAACCAAACTTCCATCCCTTCGGTGTCGTTCGATCGGCAACAGAGCCGGGGTACCGCAACGGTAGAAGTGTTCCACAGGGGGTGGTACTCGGTCGTTGGTAATGCTGTCGCATGTGGCTGGCTTCAAGAGAAATTTTTCCGAGCCGCGCAAAATTTCAGTTGTGATCTCTAGAGTTTGATTAGAGTCTGGTTTTTTCATGTTCTTCGCATGCGCTAGATACCCCTTGCCCACCCCGCACTGTATGGAAAAATTTTGGGGGAGGGTCGTACTCACACTGCTATTTACCCATCTTGATACCAAAAGCCCTCCTTAGCCCGAAGCATGGGATTTCATTCTGCTCATACTGGTCCTCGGAATCAGCCATGTTTCATTCAGTTGTCACCAGAGCGGGAGAGGGATGCGCGGCGCATCTTGGAGAGAAATTGATCTAACTAAGCCGAAAAACTTATCCCTTTTCAAAGCCTGACACCCGCCTAAAATGTTTAATGCAATATATAGTATAGAAGATAAGAGTATTTGAAATTTTTACACAGACTGAACCCATCTTTATGGGATGCGACATGCATCCCGCTTCCATTCAGAAACGTAGAGGCCTTTGACTTCATCAGTCCATTGGTGTGGGACTGATGGTGATAAGTGAGGGTGGGCCTATAAAATAAGTTGCGAGAGCCAGTCGACTCACAAGTCAATCTTTTCATCTTCTCAGCGAGTGTGGTACCAATGTGAAAGGCCCTGAAAAGTCGGCCATTTGGTTCGCTCGGGCGAGAGTCCCTTCGAAATTCGATGCCTGGACTACGCGCGGTAGGGGTGCCACATACAATTACACCACTTCGATCAACCATATACAGGAAGTAAAAGGTGTCAAAAGAAACTCTCACTCACCACCAAAAAACTCATCTACAGACCTGCCGATTACCGACGGCTGCGTCATCGTCAGCTGGTTGGTGTGGAACTGATGGTGGTCGGTTAGTGAGGGTGGGAATGGTTCTCTCAATTATTCATTCTCACGCTCTCAGCATGTGCCGTACATCTTTCCAACCTTTAGCGGCGAAATAACAACGTCTCCTCCCGCAGCTCAAATGATGAATGACCCAGGAAAGAGGAGAGCAGAGTGCAGCGAAATCGTGCGAGGAAATCGACGTCAACGTGATGATAAACACCAATAATCAGGAATATTTTGGTGTGGTTCTGTGCAAAATTGTGCCAAATTTGGCGTGTCATGGGAACATGAGAAGGATGGTTATAGGATAGGGCGCTAATCGATTATCAAAATTACCAGTTTGACTGGTGCACAGTACTGCGTGCCTAACGTGATAAAGTAATGCGAAGCGATTTACTTCAGCGAATGACCATTGATCCCAGTTTCTACTTATCAGTCATCGTGAAAAATTCAAAGTGATCAATAAGGGAGAGTGGGAGCTATCAAAAACCGCAACAGAAAGAATGTTGGCTGGTCTCATTGTCGCATACATCAAGCGGGGTTCCTACAGAACTTACCCCCGACTGCTTATCCTCCCACTGTACCACTGACCTCGATGACCTCTAGCAGTCCTACAATTTTGAAGCAATATGGTTATATTAAAATATCATTTCTGTCCAGAACACAGTAGGGAGCGCACCCCCTCCCCCTCCCCGGCTCGACAGTAAAGGATTGAGTTATTGAGTTCACTACTATACACTTAGCCTGCGATACCCAATACTTAGAAGTATAGTGGTGAGGAATGAAGTAGAGGTAACCTCTTATCTATTCTTATCAACTGTTATAATCACCTGTCACCATTGTCCCAATGTCCATACTTACCCTTTGAAAATCAACAACGTACAACCTTGAGGAAGAATGACGGCGGCAACTGCTTTTTATTTATCAGCCGCTATCACGTATCCCCCTCTGTCGCCCGTCAGTAAGTATCCCCGTCACATCCCTATATCACCTGTTGGAACCAACTTCCCACTGTTACTGTGACGGGCGCCATGAATCAGGCGACTTTTGAGTTCTAATCCCTCTTATCGGATCTTATCAGTACCTGTCACTTTCTGTCACCCACCAATAGTGTTCCTGCCCCATGCCCTATATCATATCCTGGAACCAACGTCGCACCGTTGCTGGGACCGGCGCTATGAAGTTCGCGACCCTTCCTTTCTAGCGCTCCTTGTCAGCTCATATCAGTTGTTATCACTTCCTGTCACCCACCAATAATGTTCCAGTCGCACCCACTATATCACTTATCAATTTGAACTTTCTATGTCTAAATCAAAAAAGTTATGAATTTCCGGTCAAACACACAATACACCAACAGAGAAACTTAGCGGATTATATATACTAGATAATACGTCAGTCTTCCATGAAGCTTTTTCTATGAACGTTAATCAGCACCCCGATTCATTTCCCACGCCAAAAATGAATATCATGATGTGATGCACGCATCTACTTACACTTAATGTAAGTGTATAGAAGCCTCGGTGATGGCGGCGTTACAATCACGGCTGCGAAATCTTCAGCGAAGGGGGGGGGTCGTATCTCGTCTCACTAAGTTCTTCTATGCGCGAGAAAATGCCACCCCCCTCCCCTTGGTTGGCGCGGTTGAAGTCCTGTACAACTGCTATTTTTGATAGCTAACTGCAGTAATTGTTTGCTGACGACCTCCTCCCCCAATCCCCAACCCCATCGCTAGGAAGCTTGGAAAAGACTTCAGACGACAGCTCGGATGAAGGAGGGGGACCTGGGGTGGAGAAGGTCGTAGTCTGAGAAATTCTCCCCAGCTTTAGGGTAAACTGGTTGCAATGGATGGTGATTGGCGCCGAAGTAAGGTGAAATTGCCCCACATTAGAAGCTGACATCATAATCAGGGCCCTAAAATTACCCCGCTGCGTGTGTTTATCATCTGCGAAAGGCGCTGGTGCCAAAAAGGGGCACTTGAGTAGCTAGGGAGGGGGGAGGGCACTGGGTTGTAGATCAAACCCATTTTCCGACAGTCTGCTCCCTCACTCGCACCA
>MU916237.1:3334-15523 GCA_036418165.1 Cooperia oncophora | reverse complement strand
AGGTGTATGAGACTATCAGCCCCCAGCTGTCGATGTGTCGTGGTCCCCCGCCCAAACATGCCCAGGAATGGAGATACAGGACCGTGAAACACGCTAGTTCCTCCATGCTCCGCCTTACACCTTTTGCGGCGCAGATTCCCGTCCTTCATAACATCCGTTGCAAGCGCGCGTGTGGCGTGCGGCTCCTTGGCACTTTGCCAAGTCCTTTAATTGCGCTCTCAAATACGAGTAAAACGCAATTTCCTGATGCGGATAACATTGGAGGTGCTACAAAATAAGAACAGAAGATGATGACAAGGGCCAGAACTCAAGAGCAACTCGGCTGCATCCGCAGAATCCATCAGAGGCCGCATTCCCAGAAAACATGAGAATAAAAACAATCCAAGCGTCCCACTCGTTTATTCTAAGTATTTCTATGGCTTTGGCGCCGGATTCGCGCCGGATCGTAGAAATTTACAGGCGATTTCAACTAATTTGCCTTTCCTTGATTTTTTCATTTTTGTTTATTTACATTTACATCAGTTGTGGCTTCATTCTAAGCGCTGTGTCATCTCATCTTCCTTATAAATTTATTTTGGAAAGAAGTATGAGCAACACCTAAAATTTTATTCGCATCAGGAAATTGCGTTTTGCTTGTATCAAACTAACGAGTATGCCGTTTTTATTTTCATGTTTCGTGGAAATACGTGGCCTCCGAGGGATGTTGCAGAAGTGGCACAGTTGCTTTTAAGTTCTGACCCTCGTCATCATCTTCTGTTCTTATTTTTGCAGCACCTCAATGTTATGCGCATCAGGAAATTGCGTCTTAACTTGTAATTTGAAAGCGCAATTAAAGGACTTGGCAAAGTGCCAAGGAGCCGCACGCGACACGCGCTTGCAACGGATGTTATGAAGGACGGGAATCTGCGCCGCAAAAGGTGTAAGGCGGAGCAGGAATTAGCGTGTTTCACGGTCCTGTATCTCCATTCCTGGGCATGTTTGGGCGGGGGACCACGACACATCGACAGCTGGGGGGCTGATAGTCTCATACACCCTTCAATGTGTGCCGAAAGCGTACATTATGTGTCTTTAAGGTGCAAGAACAAAGAGGGTTTGGCGCTAGCTGGTCCCAAGTGGGGGAGAAAACAAAAAAGCCGACCTCAGTAAGGCCCTCTCTGCGCTTGGTTATGACTGGACGAACATAAGATGGTCTAGAATAACTATAGCATGCGGGAGACCACTGAAGATCTTGGGATAAAGTCCAGAACACGAGGGACGTGTGAGCATAACGCATTTATAACGCCAACACGGACAACTTGGCCCATCACGGCCTCTACGGCAATGAGCAGCAAATTTACAACCACTCTTCCCACTCACTTTTTGGCTGGAGAGAGCACTCCCTCAGTGACTGCGTACCAAGATCGGTCTTCTTGGCAACTGGGGACCTGCACACTTTTGGTGACCGTTGAGTGTGCCTCGATCACATCTTGCCTCGGGGTCCCCAATCACTCGCTGCGCCTGACGGGTCCCCGTACACGAGCCATAGTAATTGCCATCTCGATCTTATATTCACGAAGGCCAAGCATACTTCGCAAGGTTGCTGGCCTTTAATCTACCTAACCAGATACGGGTTTTTTTTACTATAAGTGTAAGGATGTTACTTAACAATTAGAAAATTGAACGCGTCAGCGGTTTTAATCAGGGTTGATACCACGAGTCTTCCGAGAGATTCATTTGAGTAAAAGGCCTGTAAATAAAATTTTGGAGCGCATTGAGAAAATTGGCTTCTCAAGTCCTATTCTTTGTTTCCAAATGTTTCCAGATTCGGGTTTTTTACTATAAGTGTAAGGATGTTACTTAACAATTAGAAAATTGAACGCGTCAGCGGTTTTAATCAGGGATGATACCCCGAGTCTTCCGAGAGATTCATTTGTGTGAAAGGCCTGTAAATAAAATTTTGAAAGGCGTCAATTGAGTAAAATTGGCTCCTCAATTTCTATTGCTTTGTCAATGCGGCGCTGTTCATTCACGTAATTGAATACGGACAATGAAAAGGAGCGAGCAACTCAATGTCTGACGGCTCCTTCTCTTTGCAGCGTTTATAGCGCGGAATTCGTTCTTCTACGTGATCCTCAACGCTCATGAAGGGTTTTTGTTTTTTTTATGAGCACTTACTACTTCCTATAAAAGCGGTCTAGATAAATGAGAGTGTCTCAGCCATCCAGTCATCAGAGTAATTTTCTAGTTGCTTTCAAGTTGTGGATGTGCTAAGTACCATAGTGGCGGTAGTGGCCTCTTGTGACTGCCTTCTTTATCACAGGCCACGCTTTTTAGTGTAGAACCGGTGGAATAGAATGATGTGGTACTTAGTCTGCTAGGAGTGTTTTCTGTTCTCTGCAGGAAACCGAATTTTGACTCGGGGGGGGGGGGGGTGTGCATTTCGCACTTTCCATCATCTTGTCGAGCCATCAAATAGAGATCCATGAAGTCTCGTGGAGCCATGACGTGATACCTGTCAAAGCGCTCACAGAGACCACTTGTCCCAACACGTGTGAAGGATCTACTGTGATACTGTGAAACAATGATACACGACGATAGGGAGTAGTAGAATGTTTCGATGCGCCGCAATCTTTCAATAATGAAGGCTATTTGCATTTTTCCTTTTTTCATTTCATTTTTTCCCTTTTTTTTCATCCTTTTTTCCGTTTATATGAAAGGCAGGTAGCACGGTAAAGCAGCAATGCGTGCGGCGGCCGATAAGGCCGATGCGAATGAATGCTGTCTCCTTAGCATGCGCAGGATGACTCTTTTCCAAACAAGGGCACCGTTATAGCGCCTAAACAAGGTGCAACAAGCCGACCCAGACGCCCATCGCAACTGCCCGCCCACAAATGGTCGCGTCGACACATCGACGCTGCCTCTGTTATCGCTTCAATGGTATGAAGGCTGATAAAAAAACTGATATGAAGCGTCTCTTCATGCACTTATGAATACATGAGTATAGCCTTAACTACCAAAGCAGTTGTTGGCACGAACTTACGGGAAACGCGTGCCAAAAACTCCTAAGTTTCGATGGGGCCCGCGGCAAGAAAAAACAGACTTTCGCAGGTTTCTGGCGTTTATCTTGCCGCTTCGCCGGTGGGCCCCGGATCTAACCGCGATGTGCTACTATTTCTGAGCAAGTAGCAGATTATCGCGCTTATGCCTCCGAGAATGGAAAGGTTCCTACTATCAAATGATCGCAGGAACACCTTCTGTGTTTATTGTGACAGAAAGTGAATGCATGTAATAGGGCTCAGTAAGATGGGGCAACAGAGAACAGTCGCCTCCAGATATAGAGGCGACTGTTCTCTGTAAAAAAACTAAACTCAAACTTCAAGGTTAAGCATTCGAAACACTTTCCGGTTTCAAACATAGTATCTTGGTTGCTAACTAACTTCTAGAAAGAGAAGACCCCCAGAGAGATTCTAAAGAAGAGCAGGAGAAATCGCCGAGAATTCCAACTAACAAGGGAATGGTTTGAACTTCCCATGGAACTTTGAATGGAGACCTAGGTTCATTGATAGCCTTGAATGCTGATTACGAATATGCAGATTAAAAGTGCTACGGGGACCTCCCAGACGAGATCTGGGAGGTCAAAGTTTGCGAAAAGCCAGTTTTGGCTCGTAAGCGCTGCTGATCGATGCTCGGCAGTGCCACCGTGGCCTCGTGGTAAATGGTCTCGGCCTACCAAGTCAGAACGCCTGTGGGTTATTGCATACCGGCGGTGGCGGCGAAAACTTTTGCTTCGCTCCGTATAAGAGCTTCAACTCTAATTTTCGAAATTCTTCCGAATTTACGGCCCAGCAGGGCAAGTAGATCAAGTACATCAAGTATACGACGTACTCGATCTAGTATGGATTTGGTCATATCTGCCCTCTCTGAACATATTACCCATCCGACAAGTCAAAGTTTTGGCGAGACTCGTTCATGGAAGATTTCGACGCCCTGGACACGAATATCGCATCCGTTCGACGAAAAAAACGCTCGTCTGGCCAATTGCGATTCTGGGCAAAACTTTGAATTGTCGGATGGGTAATATGTTCAGAGAGGGCAGATATGACCAAATCCATACTAGATCGAGTACGTCGTATACTTGATGTACTTGATCTACTTGCCCTGCTGGGCCGTAAATTCGGAAGAATTTCGAAAATTAGAGTTGAAGCTCTTATACGGAGCGAAGCAAAAGTTTTCGCACCAACCGGATGCAAACCCGCAGGCGCTTGACTTGAAAGCAAGACCATTACCACGAGGCCACGTGGCACTGCCGAAGCATCGATCAGCAGCGCTTACGAGCCAGAACTCAAACTTTGACCACCCAGATCTCGTCTGGGAGGTCCCCGTAGCACTTTTAATCTGCATATTCGTAATCAGCATTCGAGGCTCTATCGATGTACCTAGGTCGGTTACCTTTCGGATTTCGTGCGAGCGTGCTCTCAGTTGAAAAGTTCCCTCTCAGGACATGACGCGCAAACCAGCGCGATTCTATCGTCACACGTGACGTGCGCAGCCCGAAGCGATAATCACAAAGATAAGTGCGAATGAACAAAGCAGAAATTATTTCAGAAATTACATCATTAATTGGCTTAGAAATATACAACGAGAAACGTCTGGCAAAGAGCGAAAAGCAATCCCGTGTTGAAACCAAGGATTTAAATGGGCAAACATTCTCCTCGTAGGGCTCACAATAAAGCCCAATATCCTGCTTTGCGCCGTGAAACGTCTGGACGAAGATGTGCACCTACAACTCCAAAGAAATAACAGGAAATTTCAACATCCTGCTAAGATCGTTATAGGCCTGCAAGAGCAGGTCGCAAATGCAATGAATAAAATGATTATTATTGCTATCATTTTTATTTACTATGATAGTCTCTGGAACAGCAGTCCACTCTATCCTCACTAAAGGTCTTACAGTCATGTTCGCAGCGGATCAGCGAGGTTGGGCTTGGCCTGTAGCCAGCCCGTACAGTTGTTGGAGGGATAAGCGCAACAACTGGGGTAAACGACTGATACGAACGATTCGATACATGTTTGTCGCTCGTCAAAAGAAAAAGAAAAAATGAGCTGGCGCCGCGCCAAGCCCATCCCCTTGACATCATCTGCAGCGAGCAAGACTATACGAGTGTGAAGTTTGTTGATGAGCGAATGAAAGCCAGGCGACGTTTCAATCAGTGAAGGCTCAGGGCTATTCTCACAAACACGTTTGGTACTAATTGACCGCCCCAAGCGAATAGAAGCCTTGAGTGCTTTAGACAATTAGAGATGCTGTAGCGTCTTGATTCCGGCTACAGCAGTACATGAGAGAAGACTTTCCAATGTATAGAAGAGCTAGGCTGCAGCGCCCTGTTCGCAAAGTAATTAGGTCTATTATATCGAAGCGCAGTAAAGGAGAACATAAGAACCTCTTGACCTCCCCACGCCAAAGGGAGTCGTTCTGTAGTAACGAGACAAACTGAGCCACAGGGTCGCGTCCAAGGCATGGCACGATGATTCGGTACTCGGTCGAAAATGGTTGCAGGGCTGCTATTTAGTGGCGAAAAAAAACGAAGTGAAACGGTCAAAGTACCTGCGAAGAAAAGCCTTCGTTCTTCGTGACTCAGAAAGCAATTTCGGACGAGTTCCCCATAGGCATCGTGCCAGTCGCCGCTACGGTAGATAACGGCTGCATGAATGTACTCATATATCCATCAACACCGCAGCCGATTCATTTAAGTCCTTCGCTTCATACTTCACAAATGAAGCGATAAGAGCATGAGGTACGTCGTCCATTTGCAGGCGAGCAGGTGCAGTGGGCGTTCGGGTCGGTATGTTGCAGCTTGATAGGGCCTTATAAGGGTACCTTCCTTGGAAAAGGCGCTACGCAGCGCCTGCTCAGGGGCGCGGAATTCCGTCCTGCCAGGCGTATTGATCCTACTCGTCTTAGGGATTTCGTCATGCCTTCAAGAGCTCCAACGAGGATTCTGATCGAAAGCGACTTTATCACCGCCAAAACGGGAGGCTTTTTTGTAGGGTCCATCAATGTAGAATGTTCTGGCACTAGTTTTTATCAGAGCCACCCCCTCAATCGATAAAACGACATGAGAACGAGCATCGAAGTGGTGGAACTATCCCCTCCCATAATTTCCCTCCTTTGAGGAAGACCTTTTTCATCTTACTTGTCATTTCGTTGAGTTCCTACAACCTCCTGCAAATTTTCCGGAAATTCCTAGTTGTCCTGGAAAAACTATGTTTCAACGAGAGAGAGAGAAAAAGAGAGAGAGAGATCGTGCCGCCAGCTAGATAGGGCTGGCTATAAGGCGCATGGAAGGGGGAAACCAACTGATGAAATGATTCTTTCTTCTTCTAGCTGCTGACCCCGTCCGATAATGGTCCGTACGCTGGGCCGGTGGTTCTGAATCCGGTTCTGGATCGATGTCCGAACTCGAGATTAGGATTGCATTCTGGTTAGCTACCAGTGATAGTAATGCAGCAATTGTGCGACATTCAGATCACCAGAAATCACCGGAAAAGGTGAAGCTCCAGAATGGAGAATATAATTGTGGCTGAGAAGTTTCATTACAAAGTCATAAATAAATCGGCGAGAGCATACTTGTCGCACTCGAAAATAATGTCGTAAATGCTGGCATGTTGCAAAGACATGGGTCGACGCTGAGCTCAAATACTACTACTGCAGCAGAGAAAGCCACTATCACTATTGAGGTGAGGTGGGGCGTGTCAACACCTCGTGGGTTTTGGCTCTGCACCAGAATGCTTTCTATCGAACGTTGAGGTTTCGAGCATTCAAAGAGTGGGGGGAAGACAATGTCGGTATAATTAAATCCATGACAGGCCCCGACTAACTTTAATAATAGCGTCTGTACCAATGAGCTCTAACCTAGCGAGTTACTGACTGTTCGCAGACTCTTTTTGTAGGCCATCAGACGAGCAGTGGTATTCAGCGATGTTCAAAAAAGTTTCCAGCCTGTTCGAGAGGGGCAAAAGAGATTAGCCAGGATGAGATTTTGCAGTGAGCTCGACCACTAAAGTCTCAATCTTTGTCATATCTGCTTCGGGAGCAGGAGCCATCACTTGAATGTGGGAAATTGTGGCTGGGCGTAGTTCGGTCTGGTGGGGGCACTAAATGCTACTTAGCTGAGCTCGTATAGGATACTTGTGAAAGCCTATGAATTCTTGTGAGCAAATGCTCAACAGGTGTCTAGGTCTCGTCAAAACGATACTTTTTGTTTGACAAGAACTCTTAAAGGGAACCACAGAAAGTGCAAAATGCCACCTTCAGGCCGGAAAGCTCCTTGTGGCCGTACGATCCTGCTTCTTAATGAGGGACTCAAGGCTCGGTGGTTTGAAAACACTAATGGTAATGGACAGTGCATGGCATACGAGAGGGACGGAAAAGGGCCAGAAGAGATATTCACCAAGCCAAATACAACCCTTCCCTCCTGATCTTCTGCTCATTCCGTCAAGGATTCCCTAGCGATGATGTGCCATGAAGGGATTTAGCTGAAGGGCCATAAAGCTGAGACGAGGAACTTAGAAGGACAAGAAATCGAGTTCGTGCGCATGTGCCCACATAAAAAAGTCTTTTAGGCCATCGTGCTCATCCATTTGTTCGACCAAGAACAATGGCGAGATTTACTTTCATGCTAATAGACTGCAATGGCCAGCGGCACACTAGGAAGTAACAAACAGATTAGATTCAAAGACTCTAAAAATGCTGAGTGGAACAGAAGTGTGAAAATCGAAATGCCACTAATTACTACGAAATGCCTTGTAATTTAAAAGGATTATATAAATGACTGCAAAAATCCACTGATTCGACGAATGCGCTCAGCGGCCTCAAGCATGAGGAGTGTGTTTCATTCAAAAACCGCAAATTAAGTTTATGAAACATAGAGCGATGGCTGACGGGCACTCAGGAACGTTTTCGGGATTGAATGCGATTATGTGAAGCAATTTAGACGACGAGAAACGGGGTGGGACAAAGGAGCAGCATTACGTCAACGGTCAGGACTAGGAGCTAGGGCTTCCTACGCACAAGTGCTAGCGCTGTGCCAAAATCAACTAGTTCAGCGTACGTGATCGCTGCGGAATCCACATCAAGGAGTCCTTTTACATTTGGTTGCTAAGGAGATGGAGTGGTATTAAAATGGAAAATTACTAAAAAGACAGCGAGCGATGCAGAGAGCAACTGGGTAAACTCAGCAGGAATGAAACCAAGAATTAATTCAAACTTAAAATTACAAGTGAATAGGTAATCAAAATACCTGTCTTAAATTCACTCCACAGCTTACAGGTACGTAGTGTAAAAAAGCCTGACGATGGTAAAGAAAATTTTTTCCAACCTTGACGCTGAAATTTGTTTGATCCCAAAACCATTTGGGACAGTATAAGAGAGCATCCATGCTAACAAAATGGGCGGAGTCGCCCACATAATTGTGCTTCCCCCATTGATGTGCCCCTCTTACCTATTTTCCCGAGGACTGATGAAAAAGGCCTAGTGGCCTCAACGTTCTATCCGCATGAGCTATTATGCAATGCACCTTTGAAAGCAAAGAATGTGCCTTCAAAGGCGCATTCCATAATAGCGCGGCTTGTCACAGTGATGTAAATGGGATGCTAAGCTGTCTTGTTCGCTGCAGATGATGGGGCGTGTCAGGAAGGCCGGATTAGGCGCGCCCCCAGCTCGTTCTCCGCTAGTTGTTGAAGCAGGTAAGCGGCGAAAACTGGTGTCAAACGACTGATATGAATAATATCACGCGTCTCTTTGCTTGCCGAAGGGAAAACAGTCTGATGGCGCGAAAGCTCGTCCTGCTTGACACGCCCCATCATCCGCAGCGAACAAGAGTGCAGGTGGCGCGAGGTGTGTGTATGGAGAACAAAAAAGAGGCATTAATGACATAAATTCTTCTAGCTGAGACCCTCATTTCTCCAGTCGATCGTGAGCACTTCATGAGCATACAAAGTAGAGAACCTAAGCACGTACTAGGGATCAGACGAAGAAGAGAGAGAGAGCCGAGAGGTAGCAGAGACCAAAGACACAATACGGCAACCGATCAATAAAGCGTACGATTGCAGCGCCTTTTCCGCGGCAGAGTGGCTCGAGTAACATCGTCCGTATAGCTGTTCAGCTTCAGGCCATAGAAGTTATAGTTTTGCTCCATCTTTTTCACCCACTGAAGCTCTCGCCCTAGTCAGTGAATCATAATATTTGCATCAAGTGAAAACTCGTTAGTAATCCCAGAGGACAAACTCTATTTATAAATTGGGGCCATGACACACCATCCCTTGTTTATCTAATTGAATTTTCTCTACCCCTTCTACCCTTTTAGTGAAGAGGGCATCCTTTTCATTTAATGAGCAGACAGGACAACACACACTTCCGCTATCACATAGATTCGTTGCTTCAGATGGTACGCTGAACAGGATACGATATCGGATGGGTAAAAGGGCAGTATCAGCACGACCCTCTTGATCTTGATCTTGATACTGTTCCCACCAGCACTGTTGAGCTTGATTTCCGCGCTCACTACCACAGCGCTGGAGAAGATTATTTTTCGGCCAGGGCTTTCTGGTTTTGAAGGAAAAAACTTACATGGCGGCTGTTGATTCAGCGATCAGTAGAGGCCATATAATCTCACTCCAACGGAAAACAGGTTACCCAGTTCTCGTATGACGAGATGTGCTTTCAACTCACGGACCCTTGCATCGGAAGCTCGCATCGGAAATCTGATGGCGCAAGTCAGAAAGAACAAGTGCGACGTTATCGGAATGAGCGAGATGACAAGACGTCGTCCAATGCACGACAATTACCATACTGGAGAGGAACTGCTCGTAGGATTACGCCATAGCGGAGGCATTGATGGTGTGAATGTCCTCGTCTACATCCCCCCCCCCGGCCATGACCCTCCCCCATTCGAACGAAAATCTGACGGTTTGAATCCGACGCTGACGCTTGAGAAAATGCGGCTAAACTCTGGCTGTGACAAACCGTCGCCTAGGCATCGACAGTTACGGCGAGGATGAGATCAAAGCATTTTCTGGAGAACTTCTACAAGTACGACCAAAACCTTCTTTAAAGTCATCGTTGGCAACCTGAACGCCGAGAACGGACCCAGAAGAACGGCCAAAGGATTTCATATACGGAACGGTGTGAAATGTGCAGGATGAATGGCTGTCTGAGTTTATCATGTCGACTCACACCACCTATGGTACCACACAGCTCTATAGGACCTAATCTGTGCACAGGGTGACATTCCATGACCGGGTCAGCCACATCATCTTCAATCGAAAGTTCCGCCTGACCAACGTCGCCAAGAGAACGAAAAGCCGTTCCCTTCGCGGAAGATTCAACTTTTCACGGCGAGGACAGAGGGTCATCAAGTTAAACAAATGAAGTTAGAAGACTATCATCAACTGGTTGACTTCACTTCTCTAAGAGCTTCAAGTGCGTCATCCGAATAGAAGCAAAACTAACCACTCCATTCCTCTTAGCAGTACCTCATCTCGGTTCCTTACCCTTCTTTACGATTTGGGAAAATTTCGCTATCGACATAAGCAACGAGGAATATGACTTCTTGTTGAACATCTTCACGACTGCATCAGGACCTCAAACGGTTTTTCGAATTCGAGGAAACGTTTCCCTCTGATCCTCTTGAGCTAATTCGCCCACGTGGAGCTGCACGACCGCAGGCAACTAACAATCAACGCCCTAGCTTGCAAAGCTATGCAGAGAAGCGATAAAAATGTTATCAAGGAGAGAAGAGCAGTAGTACTTGTGGAAGAGCATCCGCAGCGCCGTCGCGATTTCGCAAATGTAGGACCTAGATGACCGGATTCCGACGTCCGGACGGAACAATCACTGAATCCTTTTGGGCAACGGAGAAGGTAATCCACGGTAATCCATGGCTTCAAAAGCGAACAGTATGAGGTTCATCGTGACGCTCGAGCGCAGAAACCCAATTCTGACGCTTGCAGGGAAGAATGGGGGGACGCTACCGGCACCCAGTCGCGCGACGATCAGCGGAAGCACAGGTAAAGTCTTTGAAACAGATTAATGAACTATGTTGTAAAATCTAATAAATGAGAACACAGATAACAAATCATTGGCGATCATGTGCAGTAGAGTACGTCATCATCGAGATACTAACGAAAGAAATAATGTGCACTCGTGCTCACTCCCGTTGTCATAGTTAATAACAGGCCATTATGTCAAGATCAAAGGCGGCTTATATTCACGAGTATAGAGGCGACAGGCGTAGACTGGAGTGTGCGGCAAGCAATTTCCTGTTCAAAGAAAACTTTCATGTTAGCAAGGAAACCAAAGAGGAAATCATGTGATTCGCCCTTTAAAAAACATACTGAATAGAACTACTCACGTAATGAAATGTTTTTTTTTGAACGAGAAAACAATGGAACTTTGTCAGATCTCTGGACTGACGGTAGTTCGGGACGGGGGGGGGGAGCGGGGGAGAGGGGTGAGCATTACTGTCTTTTCAGAATTTAAGGGAGTCCATGGTCATGGGCAAGTGAGACGCTAATAAACTGAAACGCCCTCAGGCCTTCGCTTCATTTCCGTGTTGCAGGCTTACAAGGCCCACTAAACCACAGTCTAGTAGATAGGTAGAGTGCGCTCAAAATAAACCACTGAAGAGGAGGGAAATAGAGGTGTACTTTAGACAAAGGTTGCCAGGAGCCAATAGGAGAGAATTCTCGATGATTCTAGCAGTACAGGATGAAGAAGGTGGCAGGCAAAGCAATTTCAAAGAGGTAATTGAGTGCGCAACTGGAAGGGAGCTGTTAATTTTCTATGTGACAATGGCCGCCATCAATGAATAACTTTCACAGGCACCGATAAGCCGTTGAGCGGCACCAATCTGCGGGATGGGGGGGGGGGAGATAGTAACTGGCTTCGAGGGGAACTCTTTCACATTGCTAATTTTTCGACTCATGCGCGCTTTATGCCGGAGATCTCTAAACTCCCTCTCTGCTCCACGGAAAGGTTTCGAAAATCTTGGCAAGGGCGTAGATAAGCTGTGAGAGGGACCTGAACAGAGGTTGGTATTCTTGGGGATCATACCGTCAACACCATTTCACTCATTCCGATGTGATGTTCTAACGTGCAGAACTGTTTTCACTGGCATGTATCGCTGCTTATAACGACCAAAGAGTAGGATC
>MU916228.1:11407-24369 GCA_036418165.1 Cooperia oncophora | reverse complement strand
AGACAAGATAGCTAGAGCTTATGACGTGATGTCAAGGGACTTGACGGCTCTCATGTTTTTCGAGGGGCGGTCACCATTCACTTTCAAGTACTAGGAAGTCCAGGGCACATCATTGGTTGGGGGATTTTGGTCGAGTCCGTACGACCCTTCTCCTAGGGGTTACGACCTCCCCCCCGCCGTGGTTCCCTCCTCATAAAGCTGTCATGGGGGGATGGAATATAGCACATGTGAAACGGGAAAAGCCGCGAGAAAAATACGACCCCCATGTTACCATTTCTCAGATTTTCCCCGACTTACTTTTCCGGAATTTCCCGAAAATTTTCCTAATTTCCCCCAGAAATTCTGCTGTCGAGCATGGGGGGAGAGGGTATATAGTACACATGAAACACGAAAAATCACGTGAAGTCAGGCAACCTTCTCCAGAAGGTCAGAATGAAAATACGACCCCTCTCTCCCAGCGACCAAATACGAACCCCCGCTCCCGCCTGTTGGGGAGTCCCCAACAACGATGTGCCCTGAGCAAGTCGTCATTGATGACATATGTCTGTTTTCGGAATGGAATGGAAACAATGCGATAGCTTCATAGGGTGCTACAACCCGACCGCGACTTTTCGTTTAAACGCATAATCCACGTTAATCGCATGGGCGGAGCGAGTCCCATCACTGCGCTTCCTCGCTGTTTCTCTCCTTTCTAGGTGGGTAAAGGGGTGGGCATGAAGAATAAGGCTCATGACAGGCTCGTCTCCATCCATGCGATCTAGACTGTGACCGATTAATTACCTGTGACCTAGCACCTAAAAAATATAGAGTGTAGAAAAAAAAGTAGATCTTTCCAGTGCGGACAGTAACTATAATATTACAATTTCAACGAAAGCTACGCTCCATTATTCCGGTGAAGTCACATGGGAACCACCGGCCATTTTCAAAAGTATGTGCCAGATTGATGTCAGATGGTATGTTTTCAAAAACCTATTCTTTTCGGACTGAATACTCTTGAGATAATTCTGTCACTCACATGAAGCGAACCGGCTGCCAATGAAATGCTGTAGTTCAGCAGAATTTATCACTACTCCTTAATAGAAATAGGTGGGGCATTTTGCTGATGCCCATCGATCAGGCCGATGCCTTTTGCTGTGGGCCTGTAAATTCATGTGAAACACGCTTCTAACAGGACGCTTCCCATAACACTTGACAAAAGCCACAGGGTCTCACAAGATGTGACGTAACAGTTAGCAGGTCTGATAAAACAAACTAGCGAAAGTGCCGATATGCCCCTCCGAGGCTGAACAAGCTTCTAGCCGCCGAGCGAAAGTATTGGAAATCCAGAGATGCCAATCACACCACCAGCTGCGACTCATCATGAGTGGTCCGCGTCGACAAAAAGGAAGATGGTAGAGATCACCACATCAGTTACATAAGAGCCACAGTTAGGGAGAAAAACACGCTGGCAAGGACAACCGGATGGCAAATTTGCACAATATCAAAGCAATCTAGCCGGTCGCTCTCCTTCAAAGTAATATTCGCTCGTAGAGCTGCACCCTAGTGAGTCACGAACTCTAAAAAAAGAAGCTCGGAAAACAAATAGTCAGATGGTGGAGGCAATAATGAAGAGAATCCCTGTCAAGAAGGGAGAAAAACCCTCGCAAAAACAGAAAAAGCATAAGGGCTGCGAGTCGGACTGGCAAGGAATCGAAACCGTGACCTTCCTAGTAGCAGTGCCGGGAGGTTGTTTTCCTCATTGAGTCGATGAAGGACGATGAAGAAGCTCCACCAGCAAGACCTTTATCCTTGGTTCTGAACGCAACGATACGATAGGACTGTACTGGGGCTTGCTGACAACTTGGCCCGTTAAAAAAGAATATGGGTACCCGAGCGAACAAACCTGGGGGAACCTCGAGCGAGGAAAAGGGACCAAAATTACTTTGAATCTTGAATGTTTCAACATTGTATTCTGACGTCGTGAAATTCAGGTTTCCATTTGACGAGCAGCAATGTCATTTGAAGGTGAGTAATGTTGTACTGCATCAAATTTTTCTTCCGACGGCTCAGTCCACGCTGACAGTGTGGGTGGAGCAGGGCTTACTATGTTCCTTTCTCATTGGTGCACCCTTCATTCCGTGGACAGTGAAGAGGAAGCGCGCACCGATAAGTAAGGCACAGTGAGCTCGGCTCCGCCCGGTGAATAGTCTGGACCATGCTTTTCATTTGAGATGAAGTGAACGCATATTTCTGATTTCTAGTTTGGCTCGTGGACTTACTCAGAGAACTTGCTCAATTTGGAGCTTTTGGAGAATAACGTACGTTATGAAGAAGAAGTGAACGAGCAAGGCATCGCCGACAATATCACTATAGCTGACGATGGAATCGGTTAGTTGAAACGATTAAACTCACCTAGGGAGCATCTCCATCTCACTCGGAGCGTTTTCCGAAACGCATATTTTTGGGGTGGGAAATTAGAAGTAAAGGGTCACTGAAACTCCAACACTTCACTTTTTTCGCCGTGATTTTAACATTCCACGCTGGTCGTATGGGCGTATCCAATCTTGTGCCTTCCCTAAGCGTTTCGGCGCTAACGTGGATAGGTAGTGACATTCGGCTTCTGTATCACTTCCCCAGAAAGGCTTAGCTTTGAAGCGCAGACGAAATGTGTCGCCGGAGTACTTCATCAGAATACACTCGAAAACCCCTGAGATGCGGTAGGCGTGGCTGAGTATTCGACTTAACGTGGCGGTGGCTGTGCTTTTGGTGGGATTATTTCATTTTGGGACAATAGTAAATATGTGTCTGCCCAACAAAGAACAAGATGACAGTTGTCTCAAACTGAAATATCCCACGAGTAACCATCCCATGCCATGTTCAAATGCCACGCCTACTCCATCTCAGGGATAAGGAGTATACCTACCAGTTATAGATCTGTCCGATTACTATCCATCAGTCGAATGGGACATAATGTCGAGAGTGGCTCGTCGACGATCGAAAAACTATCCGAGCTGTTGCCCTCAGAGCGCATATATTGATATTATGGCAAGTCTTGGTCCTTAATTAATGCCTCAAATTCCCTGACGGTAAGAGGTTATCAAAACGGCTCTGCTTTCAGTATTACCTGGAACTTCGACGTAAACCGCTCTTCTATACGGTGAACCTCGTGTTCCCATGTGTCGGCATATCATTTCTCACAATTCTTGTTTTCTATCTGCCATCTGATTCTGGTGAAAAAGTTACTCTATGTATTTCTATACTTGTAGCATTGACTATCTTCTTCTTGTTGTTGGTGAGTGAAAATTTCAATTTGAAAAAATACCCGGGGGGGGGGGTAAGTGCGTTATTGAACATTCATGGGCACTACACAAATTCATTAATCAATAAATTGGGAGGCGAGGTGGGAAGGGCACTCAATCTGAGGCTTACAACGCGGCCATTATAAAAGCCTGAGAACTGGCAGATGGTTCCTCAAGTCTCGATGGAAGTCGAGTGTCCTGCGCATTCTAAAGGTTTTAATTATCCTAGATTACCTTGTCACGGTGACCTGGGAGACGATCAAAATCTTCAAAATGCGCCATGCACCAGACTTTTAGGCTGAAATGAGGAACCACTCGAATGGTTCGCTATGAACTTTCTATAGTAGACGAGGAATTTCGTCATGCGTGCTCGTACCTGTTCATCTTTCTTTTAGACTGAAATCATTCCTGCGACCTCAATAACGCTACCATTAATCGGGAAGTACCTTCTATTTACCATGGTTATGGTAACACTCAGCGTCGTTGTTACTGTTATTTGTGAGTTGGAGCTTCATATATTTGTTAGCATCATCACTGCCCCCCTAACCGCTACTGTTCAGCGCTAAATTTGCATTTTCGAACGCCTACCACCCACTTGATGCCCAGATGGGTAAAGCTGGTATTTCTCAAATGGTTGCCGAAAATTCTATTTATGAGGCGGCCATCTGATGACGGTGATGAAGCGTTCAAAAGAGTCAGCTCGAGAAAAGGAATCGGTGAGTCTGAAGTTGAGTTTGGAGAAACATCAATTCTTGCTCGTAGTTTAGACTCTGGGGGAGGGGGCATTTTACACATTCGCTACTTCCCATCAACCTGTAGAGCCACCAAGTGAAGACATGTAAAATGTTGTGAAGCTCTGAAATGATACCAAACGAAGCTTGTAAAGGCCACTTGCGCCACTTGTCAACTCTTGTAAAGAATACCTGTCAACTCTTGTAAGGCAATGAGCACATCGATGAGAAGTAGCGAAAGTGCGACCCGCGTCCACCCCTCCCTCCCACTCCTTCTCCCAAACGGACTGTGCCAATTTTGTTCTGAAGGATCGATTTTTTTATAGGTCTGTCATGACGCCATGTGGCTGCGACGCATCCAGTCTGCTAGTTTAAAATGGTACCTGACTTCATGACGCGCTCTTGTAGGGTTTACCCGCGCCAATCACACCAGGGCACATCGTTGTTGGGGATTCCCTATCGGGGTTCGAATATGGTCGCTGTTAAAGGGGGCCCGTATTGTGCTGGGAACATATTCCTTTGATAGTTGATTTCTATTAGTTTCAGGGACCCGTTGCAGAGAAGGAGGGGAGTCTGTATTTCATCTTGCTGACCTTGGTGAGTAGAGTTGGCAGGCTTTTGGAGTTTGAGTTTTACCTGTTTTTATGTGCCACTTATATCCCCCCGCCGGCACTCGACAGCTGCGACCTAGAGGCATGTGGTCGTACCAATCCACGAAAAATGGGGGAGGGGCTGGTGTCGTATCGTGCCGCGAAATCCAACCTTTGATGTGGCCGCTGAATTAACGACGATTTTTTATTCGATTACGCGCCAAGGTTAATCCATGCAGTATCTTTCCCCTCGACGCTTCTCCTCCGGTACAGGGTTTTGTGCCGTTCCTCTTAAAAAATTCAGTAATGGTTACCCATGATCTGGTCAGAATACGAGTTTTCGGTAGATTGTAAGGCTTCGAGTATCTCTCTCAAAGCCCATCCCGTCATTGCAAAATTTAGAATGGCGGTTGCACCTCGGATCTAGTGCATCCACTTTGAAATCGCTCCCTACAAGAGTGTCTCTTTTTCTCTTTGGAGTAAGCCCCACCCTTTCCGTTTCGATTCAGCTAACCAATGGTCGGAGAGACGAATGCGTGTTGCAAGGTCCTTGTAGACCTACGGCTAATAGCTAGTGCTTCCTAACCAGTGGACTTGACATACTATAGCACCTTGCTCGGGTTAAATATATTAAATGTGCTGAAGCAAACCCAGTGCGTGTCTGACTTGTTGCATACCGCATTCCCAACTATTTGAAAGGACGATTTTCAGGACCAACAACGCTGGATGGTAAAATTCCTCTGAATCTTCACGAACACCGAGTAAGTCGAGACATCGGAAAAAGCCTCGCCAATGCCGCTATTGACGATCGAATTCAGAAACTCTACTACTCCATCAGGTAGAAGTTCCAGTTGACTCTTCTTGTCCCTCGTCGCCGCAGAGGAAATCTGGCGAGTGTCCAGATTTTACTAAACGTGAAGCACTCTTTTTAAACGGTTCGCTGAAAACTTTATTTCTAGGTGGTAAAAGCATTTGAAAATATTTGTTTCATCGCCGAATTGCTCAAGAAGAAGGATCGAGACGACAAGGTGAATGCGATTACCATTTTTGCATTTCAGCTATCTTCGTTAGTCTCATTGGTTGAGTCAGGCCTAAGAGTGTGCTTTCTTCGTTGGACACCGAGCTTTACCGTTTCGGCGGAAGGAATGCGTCAGTTAGGAGTGCATAATGACTGCCGAGAAAAGAATAACAACTCGTCACGGCCTCTCAAGATAAGATCCCTACCCTATATACGTCATCGGACGCTGTTTTGAAGTCTAACCTCCAAACTTGCTAATCGATCCCGGGAACAGAATTGTGGGCCTTTGTCTTGTGTGTACTATTCGCGCTTGTAAATCCTGTCTCGTCCATGTACTGTGGAGGGGGCAAAAAAAGACATCTATTTCCTCGACTTTCAAGGCGATATAAGTTGAACTTTACTAACTTCTGATTGGACATTTCCACCATCATATTCAACAACACGTTGTACACTATCACGAATACTCCGCCACAGCCTTCTGGACGAACGCCATCGAGAGATTCTGCCACGCGACCGTGATTCGGTGCCTGAGTTCAGCGAGGTCGTTGATTTCTCCGCCACTGTAGACCACCCTGTTGAGCTCCGCCCGAACCCGGTAATCGAGGAGTTTAGGTCAGGTGACACACTTGGATATTCCGTCTTCTTCAGGTTCTCAACGCCCTTCGATTCCAAGAGATTTTCCAACGCCCTTCGATTTCATGTGCTGGCACCCAATCCTGTAGCAGTACGAAGTTTCCAAGATGGTACAGGCGACGACATGAAGGCAGGATATTCTCCTCGAGTTGGTCGATGTAACCGTCAGCGTTCACTTTCACGGGGTCCACGAAGAAAATATCGGTCTTCCCATTCCAGGAACTTCCGGTCCATACCATCAACCGCGCCTTGCGACTGCAGAGAGGATGATATCCTGTACCTGCTCGATGTTGGAGGTTTCCCAGATCAAGAGTGCTGGTCTCCAGGTAGCTGTCATGGGTGACTCCATACAAGAAGTTTCGCAGCTGTTTGGAGGTGACGTGAATTCCAAAGGTCTTCTCCAGTCAGGCTGCGATTGGAGATGACTTCATATTTTGGTGTACATGAAGGTGATGGGCGAGAGCCTGCTCCTGCTTATCGGGAACATCTTGGGTATCTTTCGGCTGCTTCGGGCGAAATGTCTCTTTGCGCCCCTCTCTGTATACCCCTGGAGGTTAGGATAGTCCACAGTAGTTCATTTGGTGGGTGGAAGGCCTCACAGGAGAAGCAGCAAGGTTCACATCCTTCGTTGCATGTGGTGCTTTTGCTTTTGCATGAATTGTATGGTAAATTTTGTTAGCTGTGGATGATGCGGCGTGCCAGCTTTGGGGTGAGTTTGGCGCGGAGCCGGACGCGTTTTCCACCAGTTTCTTCATTTCCACCAATTGTTGTCGCTTACGCGCTTCAACAACTGGTTGAAAAAGGGTTTGGCGTCGTGCTCCTGACACGCCGTTCATCCGCAGCGAACAAGACTGTAAATGCTTACAAAACAGTTTCACAAGTCAGTCTGGCTTCTAATACCCCTTGGTGATTCTGATTGAACGGTGGGAATAGTTACCAAAGGAGGAACCTACTTTGACTGTTGCAGCATAGTGCATAAGAGTTTTTTCGCCCTAATTTATTTAAGTGCATTGGGAATCTCCCAGCACAAATCCGCTGATAGCCTGAAAGCTACATGGGGAGGACATTTGATGGGTCTCAAAATGTAATGCACTAGCTCAGTCACATTTCATTGCGTTGCAGTGCCAACCGTAATCTATTAGTTATCTTTCAGATCGACGAGGACTGGAAGTACGTGGCAATGGTGCTGGATCGATTGTTTCTGTTGATCTTTTCGTTTGCATGTTTCATCGGTACTGTACTCATCTTACTGCAGGCCCCAACTCTCTACGATGATCGCAAACCGATAGATTTACAGTATCGTCCTGCCAATTTGAGTGCCCTTGTTTAATTATTAAATAGGCCCTGCAGACATTATGTACTATAGAAGGTTGTTATTTGTTCGCAGTCATTTAATAAAAGAGTATGGTGCTTGTCGTCACTCATGCTCTGGTGTAAGCCAAACACTTTGCTTCTTTCTGGATTGCTGAAGCAGTTGACTGCCTTCGGAGGGATTACATATTATACTTTTTAGCGTAGGCATCGTAAGCAAAAGGAGGATAAAGAGTAAGGGAGAAATAGGTTTTTATTCTGGAACAAAATATGAGTAGTACATGCAAAATATGTATAGAATGCTTCATAGAGGCGATAAGAGACGTTTCAAGTAGCCGTAAGACTTGGATTGGAGCGTTGTTGAATCACAAAGAATGTAGGCACTTGGAATAACAGTTTTGACTTTGATAACACTTTCAACAAGCAAACAATCCTTCATATCAAGTAGCAAGAACTAAGGGCATGCGTGGATTGGACTCGCGCTCACATCTATTCAGTGAAGAAAGGTGTGTATAGAAGGCACCAAGGAGGCGGGGCAGCACTTCGAGCAGCATTGGTGGAAAAGCCTTTCCACCAATGAGCTTGAACTGCTGTCCTGTCTCCTAAACAGCGCACCCACTGAATTCAAGATCCCACCGATCCATTTGGGCATTTGAATGCTGTATGGGGTGAGACGGCTTATTATTACCCCATAATTAGTCATGGAAAAGTGAAAAAAGCCAAAAAAGTGAAAACAGCCGATTAATCCGCTGGCAGGTAGAGTCCCCTACGATGCCCATTCGTGAATCGACTACTCAACGCTTGATAGGAAGGATACTCATATTAAGAAATCGGCACTATTGAACTATTCCTACCCCAAAAACTCAAAAAATTTTTTCGCTGAAACGTTGCCTATAGATGTAGTTCGATGCCCTGATCACGAATATCACATTCGTTTTGAGCGCTGGCGCCATTTGGCGCCATTATGCGCCAATTTGGCGCAACCACTTTTTTCACCAAATTCGGTGAAAACTTGTATATGGGGTTAATCGACATCCTGATCACGAATATCACATTCGTTTTGAGCGCTGGCGCCATTTGGCGTCATGGTGCCATGTCGGATTCGTAATCAGGACCTCAAATAACCACCAGATACAAGTTTTCACCGATTTCGGTGGAAAAGATGGTTGCGCCAAATTGGCGCATAATGGCGCCAAATGGCGCTAGCGCCAGAACAAATGTCGGATTCGTAATCAGGACTAAACATTCATATGCAAGTGGTCATCGATTTTGGTGAAAGAGAAAGATTTTGGTGGCCGCCAAATTTTTCGTCATGCGCGCAAAGAATGTGGATACTGCTGTGAGTCAGGGCATCGAACTACTCTATGGGCAACCTTTCGGCGAAAAGAATGTTTTTTTGCAGTTTTTGGGGTAGAAGTAGTTCAACTAGTTGCCGAGAAATCAATTAGGAGCGAAAGGACCACGAAGCCTGTGAGCAATTCTACGGAATTCCTATGAATACCCTTCAAGAAAAAGGAGTCTCAGAAGTGTAATTCGAAGAATTCTTGACTTTCATACAAGTGTGAATGCTGTGATTACAGTAAGATTCAACCATTGAGTGGTTTCCAAGGCTCAGTCCACGCTGATCATGTGGGTGGACGCAGCCTTGAAGTTTGCCTTTCTTCGTTGGCGCGCCTCTTCACTTTTTCGTATTTGGAGCAGCACATATGAAGATGGACAACTGCCCGGTGTCTCCGCCCACATAATCAGTGCAGAATAGATCAGTGTAATATAGGAATTAAAATGAAATTTCATACTCTCTCGTAAGATTGGTCCCCTTCGAAATTTCCAAAATTTCAAATTAAACTTGAGAAAATACAAGAGGCGATTCCTCATATTAAAGTGTGGTTGAGCGCAGAAAGAGATGTGTCACCGGTACTTTTCTATAAAACACCAAGTTTTCTCAAACTCGAGCAAAAACAGCAATGTCTATGGTTTTTCACGGATAACTTTACAGGATGGCCAGCCTACATGCGGCTTGGAGGCCGCAGTAAATGGTCCTGCATTTGCGTGAGATCCTCTCGTGACATCAACGGCACCAGTACTGATGTCTTTCGTCGAAGTGGAATGTCCAGAGACTGAGCACCGGCCGCTGACGCTGCACGATCGCCCTTATAATCCTCTTTTTCTGCTGAAAAGTGGATATTCCAGTATGAAATGCGATCAAAGATCCTCAAAAGAGTTTCATTCAAGGTTCTTTAAATTTCAGGTGTGGGACGCTACATCCCATTTGCGGCAATACGACAGAGATAACGTTGTCAGCGGACATCGCGTGAGCAGAATTTCCACCAGAACTACACCTAGATGATTAAGAACAAACTCACACACTCTTCCGGAGCAGGGCACGCCATCGTTGTGATAATCAGAACGGGGGGGGGGAGTCGTATTTGACCGGGAGGGAGGGTCGTATTTGGTCTGAGAAATTTTTTGATAGTTGGCTTTCTTATTTCACGGAGAGGGATCGTATGGGGGGGGAGGGATCGTATCTGGCCGTTGTTGGGAGAGGGGTCGTATGTGGCTTTAGAAAAATATGCGGCGTGGAGAAAAATCATTTCCCGGTTGTTCTTGTTCGACTTTCCTGGCAAATTTTTACCAATTCTCACGTGGTGTTACCTCCCGTCCCCGTTGCAACGGGAAAAACTATTGGCTGAAAAACTGAAAAAGTGTGGAAATTGCGGAAAGAATTGAGGAGAGCCTATGAACTTTGTAGGGAAAGTGTCGTAGGTAGGTGTTAGGGAAGGAGGTTCTTATCGAGAGCATTGAACTAGGGGAGGGTCCTGTTTGCAGGAATTCCATAACACAACGCGATGGCATGCCCTGTTCCGGAGACTGTCTTTGCCGGAAGGGTCCGCAACTGTAGCGCGCTATTTTGTCTGCTCAAAGGTGCACGGGAACGGGCTGTGAGGTAGTGGTTCCCGAGGCCCATCTCCATACTGCTTAAGGTGCAGCACATTCACCCATACCGAAGTCCTGCAGCGAAACAGATACTCAACGGTAGAGAACACTAAAAAGTGAGCGTGACGCTAGTGCATGTGGCGCGTTTGAAACTATGGCCTAGGCGCCTCGCTGCTCTCAAGCAGCACAGACTGAGTATGGAGACCGCATCCGAGCATCGATACCCTCCAGGCCTGTTTCCTTTTCTGACCGGAGAAAGTGGCACGGTACTGCACCTACAGAGCTAATCTTCTCAAGGGCGGCAATACGCGATCCACGGAGATCAGAAGGCGCAAATTTCTGACATAGGATTGCTGGCACCATCTTGAGCTCAATATAAGAAGGAGATATGGTGGCAGTCCTCCGCTTGATGGGGGCACCGCAGAAATCAGGCGATTTGACAGACCAACGCGTGGCTGCCTTGTCACGCCGCAGCAGCTAGTTTCATCACTTTGCAGCCCCAGAAGGGCTTCACCTACAGCTGGAGCAGGCGGGGAAGAGGAACGGGCGGTCGGCTTGAAAGCGAATGGATGGGGGGGACTAAACTGAGGCCTAAAAGGAGGCATCGCTTAAAGCGAGTTGAAAGTCTAGAAGTACATAAGTACAAAATGACGCCTTCATGAGGCCGATCAGGAGTCAAGAAGAGCCCCTAGCATATTGTTCCTTTGGGGACGGGATGTGGTGTGATTAAGCACACGCGCCGTACTGCGACTGCAGTTACAGTGTAGTAATCGATTTGTTCAGTGAATACTACAGCCCATCGTTCAAGCAGCTGACGTCGATACGCTTGTGGAGCCTAAAAGTTTAGCTGCAATGAGCGAACATTCGACGAGATGGTCATGGTCAGCGAAGCTTACCTTGCTCAGCGAGGAACTGATCCCACATCGTGTCAACCACTGTCAAGTACAGGATTAGAAAAACACCCGAGTGAAGTGGTGAGGGAGACGTCATCGCAGCACAAATGACTGCCAATACATTTTCAACAAATTCACGACAAAACTGAAACGACGATAATTCAAGAGAGAATGAGACCCTTTAAAATAGCTGAGAGCTGAACGAGAAAGCCGCTCGCAAGCTGAACCAAGGCTTGGTCCGTTTTTTCGCCAAGCTTCCTGTTCCTTTTGGGTCGGGATAAGTATTAGGTTGTCCGGAAAGTTCTTAGCGTTTTGTGCACCTATTTTTTGTACATTCACTGCTGTTTAAAAACTCTTTCTGCCTTGCTTCTCAGTAGCCAATCCTGTAGAGAATTTCTTAGGCCGCGATAGTCTGATGTAATAATTGCGTTTACAACCATTGCTTATTGAACTCCCTTTTTCAAGATTTTCAAACATGTGAAAAGAGCACTTCGGACGATTTTTTTCTTCGACTATAAATTGGGGCAATCCGCAACCGAAACAGCTCAGCAAATTAACCAGGTGTGGGGGCCCAATAGTGCTTGAGAAAGCACTGTGCTGCAATGGCTCAACAAAGTTCGTTTCCGGAGTATTTCGAGACGATTGAAGATGAAACCTCATGGCAGTTCGACCCTAAAGGCAATATCTGCACGGAAGGATTTTTGAGGAGATTTTGAAGCTGACCCATCCGCAAAAGCAGTTCGAGGAGCATTGCAGAAAAAAAACACAACTAACGCGTTGGCAAATCCAGTGTTGTAGATTGTTTGAAACGCATTGGGAAGGTGAAAAAACCCGACAATTAGGTGCCCCACAATCGGAGTGACCGGCAGGAATCGGCACGTCTCGAGGTTCCTTCTTCGCTGCTTTTGCGCAAAAGAATTGACCCGTTTTTGAACGGATTTGTCACCTGTGATGAAAAATGGATCATGTATGATAACAGGAGACGTTCCGGACAGTGGTTGGATTTGGAGGAACCACCGAGGTAATTTTCAAAGCCGAACCCTCACGAAAAAAAATTCTGGTCAGGTTTGGTGGTCATCGGCTGTTGTAATCCACTATAACTTTTTTATCGCGCCAGGCGCCAAACCATCACAGCAGAACCCTACTGTGAACAAACCGACCAAATGTACCGAAAATATTGTCAGCTGCAGCCAACACTTATCAAAAGAAAGGGTCCGATTCTTTTGCATGACAACGCCCGCCCACACGTTTCACAAATCACTATCCATAAATTGAACGAATTGGGGTTGAAGTTCTACCTCACCCACCATATTCTCCAGACCTTTCACCAACCGACTGTCACCTTTTCAGACATTTTCAGAACTTCCTTGCTGAAAAATACTTCTTCAATTAAGACCAGGCAAAAAAAGACCTTCGTAGATTTCGTGGATTCTCGACCACCCAGTTTTTTTTTGATGGGATTTCTCGACTGCTGTCACATTGGCAAAAGTGTGCTGATTCGAATGGTGCCTATTTCGATTAAATCCGATGAGTATTAAAAAGTTACGATCGTTTAAAGTGAAACACCAACCGTA
>MU916227.1:0-14133 GCA_036418165.1 Cooperia oncophora | reverse complement strand
AGACTCAATTCGACCCCGGAGAAGAGAGAAAATCTAGCCGGTCTGTTGGAATCTCGATTCAGCTCATCCCTGACCGCTCGCGCGGTAGAAGGAGCCGCTGGATAGCACACCATTTGCACTGCTCATTCGGTGACCTTATGCTAAAGTAAGCAGCTATGACACAACTGGTTTGAAACCGAAGTGCTTTGTGGAGTCAACCAGTCTGGGATGAGCGGAATGCCGTACCATGGATGTCCTCAGATATAGCCCTTTTCAAAGGAATCGACTAATATTATCTTGTTTTTTCTGTACCTTTGAAAGGAAAGATAAGTGAAGGAGGCAAACTCACCAGGTGTGGCACTGACGCTTGGAAGAAGTTCCTAGACAAGCGAAAGATTGAGAAAGCCGTTTAATGTAGCTCAAATTGGTAGCTGGTATCAGCAGCGGAATCTCCAGGTCACAACTACTCTCTCGCAGGCATCTTTTGCCTATAGCACAAGTATTCGCCCTAGTTCAGAGCTTCTCAACGTGGTAATCTGTCATCCCTGTTGTTCAAAGGCTCTCTACAGGCAATGCCGCTCATCTCATAATTTTTCACGAGGCAGATGGCAGACTGCCAGTTGCGTTGCGTAAGCGTTACATGAAGCAAATTTCCTACGACGAAAACCCATCAATTAATCGCAATACAACGATTAGATTGGCACCGTTTACAGTCACTTAGCCTCCCACTTCCAACCCTACAGCACAATCATTGAATGCATGTATGTACGATGTATAGAAAAT
The DNA here is from genome assembly GCA_036418165.1 of Cooperia oncophora. Taxonomy (NCBI): domain Eukaryota; kingdom Metazoa; phylum Nematoda; class Chromadorea; order Rhabditida; family Trichostrongylidae; genus Cooperia; species Cooperia oncophora. Next base: position 13,371 of record MU916227.1, on the reverse strand, counting down.
GATTTGCCATTTTGAAAACAATTGTGTAAAGAGATTTTGAAAACGAAAATATTTTGGGCCATGGTTAGTTCCAGTGATCAACAGTACTGTCTCGGTGTGAAAGGAAGTCCCTAGAGACATCAAAAGGCACTGGTTTGACGATTCTGGTGGGATGGTGTGCTCACCCTAAATAACGGCCATTATCAGGATCTCCACTCTCTAGTTCGCTGCGGACGGTTGGGCGTGTCAGGCAGTATGAGTGTGTCACCCGTCAAAGCCGTTCTCTGCCTTCTTGTTGAAGCGCGCATGCGACAAAAAGTGGTAGAAAACGAGTAATACGAACGATATGATACAGTCATATCATTTGCTCGCTTTAACAAGTGGTGGAGAAGGGTTGGGCACCGCGCCAAACTCGTCTCACGCCCAACCGTCCGCAGCGAACTACACTACACTTCACATTACTTACAAATGTCGATAGAAGGTGCAATAGTTCAGTCCAAGGGTAGGCAATCTGGTCGAGAGGTTAGGTCGGCTCCACTTAGGAATATACTAATGGTGAGTAGTCATCGATGGATTCATGGAGGAGGAGAGGATGACGACTACACGAAATGGGCTTTTGTGTACTTTCTTTGCGGTCAAGTTGCAAGCATCGCACTGGACTGAAGGTAAGGGGTAAGGGGTAAGGTTACTAGTAATCAAGTGCAGATGGACATATTGTGGCTGGAACTACATGTACCTGAGTCTGCGTTAAAGGGATTATGCTGTACATGTTAAAGGGATTATGCTGTACTGACAAGTTTGCCTATCACTGCATGGTTGATGCACTAATCTTCGAGTTCTTTTCTCAAAAAAAGACGAAAACGTGCATATTGACTAAAATATGTCCTCTACAACTATAACAAATCAACAGTCTCCCCAAACTCCACTTCCAGTGGCGCTTGTAAATGCGATGATAATGGTAGGTGTTTCAAATTCAAGCATCAGAGTGTGGATTGATTCCAAAGACAAATGTTCGTGAAGGTTTTTGACAGTGTCGCTGAGTTTTCACCTGAGTGCTCAACGTGAAAATAAAGAAAAAAAACAGCTTCACTCTAGGACCGGAATGGTCCTTTTATGAAAACTGCTGTTTAACGCTGCAGTTCGTGTTCTGATGTATTACTGGAATGTGAGTTATGAGCAAAAGTTAGATCCCGGCGGCACGTGAACCCGCTACTAACACTTACTGGGCCAGTACCCTTCTTTTGATCACAAAAGCCTACATAGGCGTTTTGGTGGCGGTAAAAAGATAGCGCAGTCGCCCCATAGTTAGAGACTAACTCATGGTCAGCATTCTTGTGAATACTGAGATCTGCCTGCCACTTTAGTACGTACAGTCCGAATCCACAAGCGATGTGAAAAGACCATTCGTGTAGTTCTGACGTTTTTGGTTTTCTTTCTCACTTCCCACCCGGGAACCCAACGGGGCAGAGACCTTAAAACTCGAAAATTCAGTTTACTTCAATTATGGTTGGAAAACAGGAAGATACTTGCGGTCAGATGTCCTTCGATTTCTCTATAGAAATCACAAATTCATAACTATGTTGCTTCTTGAGAGGTTTGTCAATTGCTGAACGCTATTTTGGATCAGTTGGCGATGGATGTAGGCTTTTAAATTTGAAAGCGAATAGGTAGCGGAATGTTCATTGCCAGAGACGCTGAAGATTCCAAAGAATCGAGGGGCTCTTATATGTACATATTTCGTTCTTCGAATGTTCCGGTGCATAGCACCTCCCTCACAGTCAGTGCCCTGAAAGCATCGCTGGATTTTGAAATGAAGTTCCGGTACAGCGCAAAAGTACATTCCTTATCCATGAGACAGAGTAGGCGTTACATTTCAACATGGCATAGGATGCGTTGGTGGAGGGATAATTCAACTTGAGACAACCGTTATTTTGTTCTTTGTTGGACCGAGACATGACCACAATTTTCTCAAAATGGAAATATTTCAACGAAAGCACAGTCGCCCCACCTATGGTTTAAGTACACGCCTACCATATCTCAGGGATTTTACTTGTACAGTAATGCTGCTATAAGTAGCAGCAGTAGTAGCAAGTCGTCGTTCCAGGACTCGTAAGCGCTTAGCTACTGAGCGCTTATCACCACAATAATTTCCCACTTAACAGACGCTATCGTCTCACAAGGACACACGTGACTACTGAGATGCGTGAGCTTTGATAAGTATAACATCAAAACAAAGGGAAGATAATGTGAGCACGCGGTAGTGATAGGGAAGAACAGAAGAAGTTCAGCGCTGGGGAAGCACATGTGAGGAGCAACCGGGAAACATTTTTTCGCGACGCCTGAAATTTCTCTCAAAGGCAAATACGACCCTCCTCGTCCTCTCCCAACAACAGCAAATACGACCCCTTAGCGATCAGAGACGACCTCTGCTGGGATTCTCCAGCGAACGACGTGCCCTGATTTCAGCACCCTTGCAAAAAATGTTTGACTTCCTCTCAAACTTCTGCATATTCCACTCTCGATCATTAGAGGGCAGTTCAAAATAGTGATCAATTAATCGGTATGACGCGCATCATGGTTGCCGGCGTGCCGGTGAACGGAAACTGATGTCGTGGTGGCGGCTTTGATGTGCTTCTGAATAGATTATGTCATCAAAGGGCGGTGTCCCCGGGGTGTCCAGGCTATGTGGAAACGTCACCGATAGCATCTGACAGCTAGCCATATGTGTCCCATCCGATGAGCACCGCGCAATACTTTCATTGATGAACATGATACTGCGATATTACCGTAGGCAAACGAACAGGCTCAAAGCCATCTCGACCAGTAATTGCCAGCCGGGTTAGTCGTGACCCATTATTACTAGAATATCTGCAAATGATATCTAAGCGGCCTGTTGGAGAGCCATAAAGAGTCAACGGACAACTAATCAAGTGCAGTTCGGTGATGGAGAACTAATTGAGGAAATCTTGAAAATTAAACCGAAAATCGCAAAATTGGGTGGACTGGTTCTACGAGACTTCTGAAACCAGCATGAAGCGGTCTTAGAGGTCTTGGAAAAGGCTCACAACTTGAGAGTGCTCGTATTAATACCGAGATTTATAGAGATACGGTCAATCTATCATTCCTGTGGTAGTCCTACATTTTCCATTACCTTTGCATTTAGAACCCTGCTAAAAAAGACTCTGGCGGGCTACGTAGCGATAGCGATTTGAAATCAAACCTTATTTGAACTTAGATACAGCTGAATCAATGCCTTCTCGATAAACGACTAATGTGTAATTTCCACCAATCATAGTTGCATAACGGGTCACTATGACCACCTGGCTGTTGCCGCCCATCGATGGTTTGCTCATGATGATAGATGGAACGCTTCTGGGATATACAGTATACCTAATCAACCTCACCAATACACTAGGTATCTTCAGGGTGGAAAAGGACGTGGCTGTTTACTTCATCTGAAAAAACAGCAGGCGTGTGAGCTGTTTTCGTTTTTTGACAGTTGTAGTCATGTCATTTTCCAGCACAAGACAGGACGTCAAATGTCTCAAATGGAAATTTTCTATGAAAAACGCATCCTACGCCACGTTTAATGAAGTACGCGGCCCCGCCCTCGTCATCCTTGGGATACGGGTGGGATAAGAGAGAATTCCAGAGAAAGCTGCAGACTTGACTGTACTGCTCGTACTAGCTGGTCATCGGCAGGCGCTACCCCTTTTCATAACTGGATATCTGAAACGAACGAGGTGTGGAAATGATCATGATGTGGGTCACTGCCTTGAATTTTGGGTTGGGATCCGCAGCAGAAAGTCGTATAGCATAAGGCGAAGGCTTATTCGAAATGCCTGTACGGTCGAAAACATGACATTTCAGGCGCCCCGATCTGCAATCGGACTGTCCTGCGATTTTGTTCATCCTTCGACTGCTTGTGTACGTCTTGCAGACTAAATAGGTGTGGGGAATACGAGTTCAAAACATTTGAAAGCCTCTATTACGCCAGGTCAGGGCAGGTGACAGTGAGTGAGAGGGGGTAAACCTGAGGAAGTGCAAATTAAGCTGATTATCAGAACTCTTCTACCTGCAACTGTTCCAGGACTGCCAGACATCAGATCCCGTAGAACTTCAAGTTTTCATAATGTCCAAGCCAAGACATCTTCCACTGTAGCCCCCACTAATATTCAGTACCGGTTGGTCGGTTTTCCGTCGGCTGCAGTGAAGATGTGCAGTGTTCTTGGAAGACGGAAAAGAGAATCGCAATCTGTGGCATCGTCAGGGCGAGCACGGCAGATCCTCGATGTCCAGCAGTTTGTCGTTTGGAGTAGCGAAACTCAAGTGGATTCAAGTGGAGGTAGGAGTTCATGCCTGAAAATTATCAATTTTTCCCCTTTCTTCAACTTTTTGAATTCGGAACGGCGAAAGCAGGACAACTCCGTATCTCGCGTGTGCAGCGCCAACTCGCGACAACGTCCTACGAACAAAGTGTTATTAAAAAAAAATACGCCAAAACCCTTCAAATAAACAAGCTGGAAAGCCTGTGCGGACGAATCAAATCCCATAACTTGCTTGGTATGGTTTCAAGTGGCTACAGTATGGCAATCAACTGAAACCACCTAATGTCGTGTTTCTTGAGAACAGGTGTTGATGTCTTTTGTTGGCGTGCATTACGCAACAGGGGTCGGCGAGGGTCAGCAACCAGATGACGCGCTTCCGGACGTTGCGGTAATACGGTAGCTGCCGAAAGACTGATCTGAGGTTAGTTGCGAGGCAAGAACGCCCACAATGCAACATGTGAACTGTAATAAATTGGACAGTTGTAATTCAGCCAAATTTTCCAACGGAAGCTTTCTTCCTGTCAATTAAGCGATTTACTGTTACTTTTTGCAACTACTCGTAAGCCTAACCTCTGTAAGGGTCCAAATGCGACTTGGCTAAGCGTTCTGACAGCGACTCAGCAATTCTTCGACTATATATCTTTGCCCTTTGGGACTGAGTGTCACGCTCGAAATTCCATGCAGTAAGAATGCTTTTATGAGTTTACTTGATCTCAGAAGGAGCTACACAAACCCTTATACCTGAGCATTGAATTGGTTCAAAATTGGCTCGTTTAAGAAGCCGTAGACTATTTTTACATTCATGGTACTAAAACAGTGTCACAGTGTAAATAATATACAAGTACCGTGTAAACTGTATGTAATATGACAGGGGAAATTTTAGCAATGTTGAGCTCATGACGAACACAATAAAATCTGTAATTTGCGCCCTGAATCCAATCAGCAGGTAAGAGCTGGGCGTTGCGCAATGAAGTGGTCTGAAGGCCATCTTGCGGGCACCTGCTGCTGATCCCCGCTCTTATCCTTGGCGTCAGGCAATTGCGTTCGAAATGATTATGAACACCGGAAAATATTCAACAAATAGCCACGAACGTATGTAGTGTGGCAGCTCATGATATTGAATTTGTAGAAATTTAATTCAGGAGAGGCAATAGTTTTCGAGTTCGCCGCTTCTGTTTTGAGCCTCCATTCCCTTGAACATCGGCTTTTTGTTTTGTGACCGAAGCTAAAACTGTTTAATTGGAGCCAGATATGCGAAGATCCTGAGCGTGATACATCTATATCGTTGACCGTTGACATTTTCCGAGCTTGGCGGGGGAGCAAAGTTTCACATTTCCCAAGGAATACCCTCGAAACCCTGAAAAAGCTCAATTCGAGAGCGTGGAGCTTGAATTGTTCTGCGGACTTCCCTGCGCTACAATCAGTGACAGAATTCCAATCATATGAATCTAGACAGGTCTTCCCGCAAAAAATGAACTATGAAAATTGGCAAAGACTGCATCGCTTCCAGTAGTTCGGGCCGCTTTCTTTTTGTGTACACCGTCCCTGCACGAGAAGTTTATGCACTGGAAAGTCTAGAAATACACAGCAGCGGTGATTCGCTTATACTTCTTTCTGAGTGAATGGCAGCCAGAGAATTAAGAACTGCTTCTCACTTCATCTCTTCTATTTTTCAACTGTTCCGCGAACTGGCTTAGATACTTGCTACTTGGCGACCCTGATAACCCAACCTCCCGTGACCTTCTATCGAGAGAAAAACCCCTTGTTATTTCTACACAAAGTACATGCACGCCCAATGAAAAAAAAAATGTCAGAAAGCCCTCCTACTCATAACTGAAATGGGACCACCTCAACAATGATCTAAGGCAGTGCGTGCAAACTCTTCATTGGAACCACTTCATCCAGCGTTGTGGCTTTCCCAGTGAGGCTCAGTGAGCAGGATCGTATCAGACCGCTGAGCGGTGGAGATCTTAAACGGAAAAGCAGTCAGCAACGAACAGCGCAAAGGTGCCAGCCAGCATCGTTAAGCTGTGGGACGCTTTTGTTAATCCGGATGGTGAAAAACATTACAATATAATAAAACAAGCTGGCTGGAAGCATTAATTAGTCAAAATAAGAAAGTAATTAGTCAATTTAAGTGAGTAGATGAGTAACAAAGAGGTTCTCGGGTAGTTTGTGGGTCTTTCTGAAGCCTATAAATGTGTTGTGGACAAGGATTATGGATTACGTAAAAGTATTAGTTGTCCAACACCTTTGCGTGGACACTTGAGACATACATCCAGAAATGAAGCCGACCGGGGCTGAATGAACCATTTCCTACTTCTTTTCCACGAGGAGATGCATTCTCGAATCATACTTAGCGTTCATGTTTTGCTTTGCAAAGGTTTCCTCTTGCAATGGAACATGCTGTTCTCACACCAAAGACGGAGTTTTCGATTTTCCCAAATTTTTCCTAAAAACCCAGTGCAGAAACAAACACATGATGGTTGAAGAAAAAAGGGGTGATCGAGCCAGGTCCCGTTTTTGATAGAGTCGTTCCAACTCGTCTGGAATTTCCAACGCAATGATACGTCCTGACTAGAACGTTGACAAGGAGGACATGTAAGTTTCTATCTAAGTTTATCAGTTGTGTTTTTTACGCCTACATCTTCTACCGGAAACCCGAAAAACCCTTATCTATACGTCGGTATGTAGACTATTTTATTTCCGTGTAAAGGAATCACCATTTCTTCATATTTCGTGCATCCGTTTTTTGTTTCCCCTATTAACTGCTTTCAGTAGGCGCTGTGCTGTGCTCGTGAATCTAAGGGTCACCCCTTTGTATTTCAGCTGAAGTAGCGGCCGTTTCGTGAATGAAGCATCCACTTGAGCCTAGTGTTGCGCTCCCAACCATAGATGGCATTGTCTGAAGAAGCTCCCCAGAGCCATGAAACGGGAAGGGGTTGTTGCTAAATCACGGGAACGATGGCATTACTATCCTTCCGGTGAGCACTGCTCGATTTTTCTCGAAAGAAGTCCTTGAAATCCGAAGGTTGAATTCAGGCTGACGGTAGCTTCCTTTGGAAGAGACGACTTTTGGCCGCGCCCACCCGCGCATCTCCACCAATCATCGCGCCTGCCACGCCCACATCCATGTTGCGCATCCGGTGAGCACTTACGAGAGCTACAGCACATCGTAGTAATGTTCTCTTTACAAGATTTGCTCGGTTCTCCAATGCTTACGGCTATGATCCAGCCATCATTCACTCCTCCTCAACGGCCTATAGGTGAGTAGTAAGGTGAATTTCTCTAGTGAACATGAGTAAAGGTGAATGGTTCCTTCAGAAGTGCCAGATCCCTTCAACGCGCAATTTTTCAACATGCTGATGAACAGTCAACTCCAACATTTCTTTAATTCACTACCTCGATCAGAAAAAGGAAAGGATGAAAACATCGATGAACAGGTTGGTGCTTTCAGGCAATTAAGCAAGAAAGGGACTTTTTGTTATATTCCTTTCCAAGAACACCTGCGGAATTGTTCATTGTGTTCTGCGTCTCGTTCTTCTTCTCTATTCCACGCTTTTCTTCGAATTTTTGTATGCTCAGTCTCCGCCTTCCCAAGTTTTTCTCACCTCTACTATCACCTAACCTAAAAACTCACATAGAAGCATGGCACAGCGGCTTTTTGTTCCGCTTTCGTTCTATGGAGTGAGCACTGACAAAAAAGTTTGACCTGGAAAGACAAGTGGAATTCGTGTATTCGAAAAAAATTGGTACCGTAGGTAGCTCAATCTCGAGAGCTTTCGTGGTGTTGGTGTTCGGCAAACTGGTATATTTCTCCCTTTTCTATTTCTCCTTTTTTGTCGTGGTGGCGGAGCTGCTACTTGTGGTAACTGGTCGGTGTTTATCACACCACCCTCACCCAGTTGTGAAAGGTGGTCGTACGGGAGGGGAAAGGAGGTTGTTCTGGGATTCCACCGCTCCACCCATTTCGATGCTACTTCTGAGGAGCTGAACCATCCTACACTCAATTGGACCTCGAAGTAAGCAGGACTGGAGTGAGAGCAGGAAGCGTCCCACACGCTTTTGAGGAATTCTTTTTCTCACAGGATAAGGGCTAGAGATGGCTATCTGTTCTTCTGTTAGAGACAGCTGGACTTTTGTCAAATTCCCTCTTTTTCAGATTTACTGGGCCACCAACGTGGACATAGCTCTTGTACTTAAACTAAGCTGTGATCCTGAGATGCGCTCTTCTCTCGAAACTCGAGGAACGATTTTTCATGCATTTTTTCCTCGCCTCCCTTTTTAAGGAACTCCCTCTCATTGTTCGCCCTCATCCCAGCCTTCATGGCGTTCATCTCATGAACCATACGAACACTTGAGCTGAACATAGCACGGTTTGCTCATCTACTGCCTTTCGTCTCTATTTTTGGACTTTCCTGCTGCAAAGCGCACAGTAGAATTTGAATAGTCCCGTGTTTCATAATTCAAAAAACGCGTTAAAAATGCTTTGAGACGAATAGGCTCACAGGTAAAAAGACTTCAAAACTAGACCTTCTCTACGTAGGGTTTTCGGGAGAAAATGTGAAGATGGTGAATTTTCTATTTTCGTTTGGTTCAGCACTTTTTTTCAATTTTTCATTTCGAACACGGATTATTTGTACCTATAAAATCATATTCAAGCCTTTGTTACTTACTCTGTCTTACAACAAGTTATAGCCTTCTTTTTCAGCGCTCTCAATGTTCGTTTTCGATCGACAACCTGCTGCGGCCGGAAAGCGACGAGAAGCAGGTAAAGGAAGCAATCGCTCTCACTCACTCTATGAGCAGCATGAAACAACCACCTAATAATATCCATTCACTGGCAGCGTATAAATAGTAGAGCTTTTCTTCCAAATCCGGTGAATTACTTCAAAGGGATATATCTGAGCACCGTAGGTGTAGAAACGGTTCAAAAAAGGACTGAGAGATTACCTCCTCTATAGAGGCTTCGTGGCGATTTTCACCCAAAAGACTAACGCGAGTAGTAGAAGTGCCCTGGTCTGTGAATGAAGGACAGTGGCATCAAACATGCCTGAATAATTCTATATTTATTTGCCTAATATTTACAGTATTAATTCAATTCTGAACGCTTTGAAGGATATAATCTCACAAGTACAGCCCAATCTACGTTGAAATGGCTAACAAGGAAGCAGTAAAATTACCTCGGCGGTTAACGGATAACTGGCACGTCCTGTGAGAGAGGACTCGCCCAAGATCACCTACTTTGCCCATACGTCAGAATTCTTGGGATAGCTTTGGAAGAGGAAACAGCCGTCATCGTACTAAAAGAGGAATGGAAATCATTCTAATCTTTTGACATGACTACTAGAAACCTGACTGTGAAACCGCACCAGCTGGGTTAGGGGTAAAAAGGTTTCAGTACTAGGTTTTTCTTTCGGGAAGAAGTTCCCCTTCCTCGTGGAACCAGGAAGGTCGTTTCCTCGAGCCTTGAACTGCGGGCAGGATACATAATGGCAGTAAGGAAACTTATAGTTCAGCAACGACTCCCACCCATTCCGCGCTGGCTCTGGTGCGGTGGGTCGCCGGACACCTTCACTACAAAGATGCAACCCCTTTCACCTGTCTCCTCACTTCTCCTCCACCTCCGATAAGAAGGCCTATATGACGGATGAGGGGGGGGTGCCACTCTATATCCCATTAACTATTACCCCTCTGAAAACTTCAACCTACCAGTCAATGGTAGACTCTTCTTAAACGACTACATACGACAGATTACACACGTGGAGGACCTTGCTCCCCCCCTCCTCCCCCCCGCGCGCCCCCCCCCGCCTTTACCACTCCTTTGAGCTTCCGACGGACCGTTGAGAACTTCCTTCCTGAGAGCTTCCTTTTGTTCTGGTGACGTCAGCAAACAATTATTACAATTATTAAACAGAATATTGTTACAAAAAATAAATCAAAGCATTAATTTAAATAAAACTCAATGAATTTTCGTACCCCACCTATATAAACCAATTAAAATAAAAAATATTAACACAGCAAATGGACGCGACCGATTCTGACCATAAGTTTCTCTCTTTATTCCTTTTGTCGATAAGGAAGAGTATCTTACCTTCCCTATGAGGAACAAATAGCTGGAAACATATTTCTCAATGTAATAGCTAGAAACATTACTTTTTATTTTCTCAATGTTAAAATAGTGACGTTTTGGAGCACATCAAAATATGAAAGTAAAATACAATCGCAACAAGCAAATTCACTTTCTGCATCTATTTTGACAAATGGCAGGTTCTATATGTCAATGCTTTTCCCTGCATACGTTCCATATATAAAGTCACATAATCAATTATCTTGGAGCTGCTCTTAACTAAAGTTGTTGCGTTTCTTCATGTCCCGGAAGGGCTTTTTGAAATTTCTGGACCAACAAAGTTGTTGGACACTAAATTATAGAAATGAAGTCAGAATGATTAAGCAGCCTGTAATTCCACTCGGACAGAAAGTAAGGCCTCCATGAAATTCTTTGTAGCTCTAAATGTTTTCTCTTGCAGACATCCAATTCGCCGGACTCTGACGTGACCGCGTACACACTCGACGCTCTTGAGGTATCCGATGGACGAACAAAACAGGAACGAAAGTAGGTCGAGCTCATAGCACTGAGCTTCTAGATTAAGCTCTCATATAAGCGGCATTGGGAAAAGGACGATTCCGCCTGGAGAAACCCTCAACTAAGTCGGCATTTCGCCCACAAAAGTTCCTATGTATCCTCATCGTCGTCTGCGAAACCGAAAGTTTGAACAGGCTTGCCATCTTAGGATGAACCGGTGCTGGGATTACTTGATTGAACGGCAGTGATAAATCCCCCAAGGCAACTAGGATCAATAGTCCTGCAGGATAGAAGTTCCGCGGACCCTGCCACAGGGCTGCATAAGCGGCCTACCCGAAGCAGGTGCCCTTATAAGGGCCCTATCAAGCCATAACTTTACGTCCCAAATGCCCGCTCGCCCACAAATGGACGACCGTTCCCTGACGCCTCGTATTCATTCATTTGCTACAGCATTTTATTATTGAAGCGAAAGGCTGTATGAAGTGAGCGGGTGCTTGCATTGGGATATATGAGTACACACATTGCCAGCGGAATCATTCCGCGCTCTCTCTCGCAGAATGCCTGTGGCAGAACTTTGTCCGAAATATAATTTTTTAGTTCATGAGAACCAAAGGCTTCTTTCCGCCAGGATTTTTTGATCGTTTCACTCCGTTCTATTCGCCTCCCCACTATACAGCGCCCTACTAGATTTTACGGCTAAGCTAATGAACCATACCGTGCCAAGCCTAGCCTTTAAAACAACACATTCTCATTCCTGAAGCTACCCAGAGGTGCTCTCCCTCATCATTGCTCTTATCGCAATTGCTCACAAATGAAAAGAGCAAGTCTGAGTTCCAACTAGGATCTAGAGTCAAACACGTCACTGGGTTTCACCACGAGACCAGGTTTTCAAACAGCCATGCTCTAAAAACTTCTTTTTGTAATAGTATGACGATACTGCCTTGGTGAGCACCTGAATACCTTTTGTGGAACCTCATTCAAGAGCTATATGGAGAGGAAGTGATCCAGGCATAGTTCGAGACACAGAACTCTGATCCTTTAAGCTCGGGGCAACGAAGCTTCCATTCTTAGGGGTGGGCTCAATAGTATACAGACTCACCTGGGAATGAGAACAGGTTAAATTCCTGTGGGCCCAACCACACTCAAATAAAAAACATAAACAAATAAATCGAATACGGGTGACTCAGGAGAAGGGATGGCCTAAATCCCAATGGCCCAAGGGATGGCGTCAAATGTTCTATTCTTTGTCCAGAGATCTGCACACTAGTGGATAGAAGAGGGTAGAGGCTGTTACAGGCGGGTATAGGTGTATGTAGGCTAGAGCGTAATATTTGGGCATTCCCAGGCGCAATTAATGAGTGTACCAACGATTTTTTGAGAAGAATGAAAATAATTCCCAAGGCAACTCAGTTATAGGTTACTAAAAACATGTTTAAAAGGGAATTTTCGACAGCTTATAGTTAGGAGAGTTTTGATCTGTCACTGCAAATCCTTCGGATAGCATTGCTGTTTCAGATTTCCTTCATCGCGGTGTGTCTGTGATCAATGCGGAAAGTCCTACGCCACTACCAGTAATCTCAGTAGACATAAACAGGTAAATTAAATAACTCTGTAGTCCGTAAGTGCAGTAAAAAAACAACGTATGAAAGGGCCGACACCTCTCTCTTTTTCACGAAGTAAATTGCTGAACAAGGAGAACTGATAAAGTAGTTTTATGACTGTAACATAACTAAGATCTCTGGTGAGATTTTTCCTCTCATCTACCGTTTTCCAGACTCATCGACCGTTGGACAGTGAACACGCGAAGCAGTGCCCGCACTGTGATCGAGTCTATGTCAGTATGCCAGCGCTAAGGTGAGCTGGCTGTCACACTTGTAACTACCTAGAGCTTCCGACACGTGGGTGCAGGTTGGCACGTCCCGCTAGGGCGATGGGGCACAAACGGTGGCGCAATTGGCGTAGGTGGGTGGCAGTGACACCATAAGTGGGACACTGATACTATAAACTACTTGAATCAACGTGCAGCTGCTACAGTATGTCAAGTTAACTAGTCAGGGAAATGTCGCAGCAGCCCTTATTCACCAAGCCGTCTTCTGATCTGTCTGCATTTCAAACTCTCTCGTGAATTTTCATGGAGTTGTAGAGAAATGCGCGAATTTGATTCTGAAAATGACACCCTCACTTTTATTATCACAGTATTCTCTCAGTTTTATGCCAAGAACTTCTTCTGAATTCAGAATAGAAACGAAAAAGCGCAGTATAAACACTGAGCCTGTCCAAATGCACCTGGAAGGTCATGCTCATGTAATAGGATGACTGTCTTGCGCAACCGGTGTGAATGTCAGCTGCTCGTGTGAGTGTGCCCAATTGCACCGCGCTCTTGATCGAAAGCGGTCATTTAGAGGTTCACTGCGCGATTACACTTTATTAATAAAAGGGTTTAACCGGGAAGGTGCTGAGCGGATCGCCAGTGAGAAA